>QGOG01014115.1:0-20049 GCA_003313185.1 Collybia sp. MG36
ATTTTAATGGGTACAGGTGGAAATTCCAGGGGGAATTATAAACAGGCTACAGGGATTGTTGGATAACAATCAGCCGGGTTTGTCGGAAAACAGCCTCCCTTGTTGATCCAGAAATCCAGAAATCCTTCTCAATCAGAACCCCACCAGTATAGCTCCCAACCATAGAGATTGGAGGCGGTGGCGTCATCAACCCAGGTTTGAAATTTGAATGCCCACCCCATTTTTCGTGCCAGAAGCCCTCAGGCCTCAGGCCTCAATTCACATCTGGGGTTGACCAGCAGCCTTGGGTGTCTGGCAAACTTCAAAGTACTGGCTCTTGAAGCCACAACTTTTTGCAAGTGTACATCAGGAAATCGTGGGAGATGGTATATGACAATGTATACCATGATAATGTCCATAATCGTCCTAATATGATGGTGCAATAGATATCCCATCATCCTGATCGGTGAAATTTGCCATTGATTACAAGACCAACAACAGATTGCCAACACCATCAGATGAGGCTGGGCTGATAATTTGAATACCATTGGAGTGTGAAGCTTGCAATATGCATGTCATCGGGCTCAAGGGTGATACTATTCATGTAACCAGGTAGACAACCTACCAGTTCTAATCATTACTGGAGCAGCTGGTATGTGTTTGCCATGATGGTCTGACAATTATCGCATCATATCATCTGTTTGCGTTAGTACAAGTGGCAAAATCCAGATTGGACTGATAATGGGGGATAATTAATCTTTCGTGTGGTAATGGTATTCATGATAGTATATTTTTTATCAGTTGTACATGGGGTACTATTCTACTGGTGTGGTGGCGGCGGTCTCGCGCGCGGCGCGTTGGGCAGCAAGCCGAGAGACAGAACCAATAATTGGTTCACCATTGACGGTTTGCGGCTTACTTGATTTCGCAAAAATCTGACTGAATTGAGGGCCTCAGAAAAAATCCTATGCATGAGACGAGGAAACTTACAGTGTCCACCACTCTAATAACTCCTCGACATCCTTGCGAGCCACAGGACCTGGAGGTGCTTCAAAATAGGATAGGATGTTGTAGTAGAATGTGTTGTAAAAGAACAAGCCATTAATTGGGTGCCATGTGTGAGCATCGGAAAGTGCAAAGCGGAGCTGTCAAGATGGTTCAGGAGTGAATGGTGATAGACGTTACAAACTCACTTGGACAGCTGCATATGCAATGGTCCGTGGAGTGACCATTGTAAGCCCAATCAGTGACGAAACACTACGTTTGGTTTGTTGGTCGCCTCTTGCCTTCTTCTTGGGTTGTTCGGAGGGCTGTTCATTGTCGCTTTCGAATTCAACACGCTCAGCTGAGAGCGGGGAGGTAAAGATAGATTTGTAAGCCTTGCCAAGTTCAGCGTAGTGGTCAGCTTCGGGTTGGGTTTTGCATCAGTGAGCGTCTCATACCTTCACAAGGAGTTTGCTCTTGAAAAGACCTTTTTCGTGGTTTTCTATATCAACCAGTCGAGCATGTGGGCACAGGCAGGCTGGCCAGCTATCAGCAGTCACTGGAACGCTTGGATCACCAGCCCGAATTTTAGCGCGGATGCTATTGATAATTGGTGTGAGTAGTCATGGATTTGGGCGATCTGGTTGATGTACTCATTGTCATCCCAATTATATTCCACAGGCCGGATAAGGCGACCAGTCTCGTCATGATGTAATCCTTGATCTCCACGCGTGTTTGGATTAAGGGGTTTCCCTTTGTGCATCAGCCATCCTGCTACTGCTGCGCACATCCGTTTGATATCATCAGAGCGAGCACCTGCTGCACCACCCTGAAGCTTGAAGATATTAGGGTGATGTGATTTATACTGCTTGCTCTAATTGACACTAACCTCGCTCAATGCCCGTTCAAGGTCCTTGCTTTGTTTTTGAGGGTGGTATCCCATCAGTTCTTGCCTGGCCCTTGGTAGGTATTCGGCGAATAATTTGTAGCCCTCATATAAACGGTTTTGCCTATATCAGACAACAATGAACATCTCAACTTGAAGACAGAATGATGATATTGCTAACTCATCAGTGTGGCGGGGCTCAGTTCGTTGTTGTGCCAGTTGTCGTTGGTAAGTTTCTTCATCCGACTCAGGCTCTGTGACTGAATCTTCATCAAGGTCCTTTCGGCGATCGTATTCGCGGATGAGGTCTTCTATCAAATCAAACATTGAAATGGCTTTTTCAATTCGACGACCTTGTCGCCTGAAGCCGTCTCTGGATTTTTCACTTAGATAACACCAATGATGAATAAAATCACGCACTCTTCTGGTTTAGCTTTTTTCTTCCCCTCGAGGACCTTGACCTTGGCCTCAAGGTCCGCAATTTGGCGTTTCTGCCGCAGGATCACGGAACTTGGGCTATCCGAGTCATTGCCACCTCCAGAATTCGAGCCTCCATCGAGCGGTTGGGCCATTTGGAGCACTGTTTTGAGTCGTAATACTATGGATGGTACGTTACACCTCAATACTCATCAGAATATTTGTTTTGTTGATACGCTATGTCCTATACAGTTTAACGGGCTCATGCCGAAGAAATTTCAAATTACATCTTGATTAGGCACTGGCAGCTTTGTACTGGACCCCCGCCGCACCCTGACCTTCAAGAATACATCCCCCCATTGCCCACCCGTTGTAATCAATGAGGTATTACCAGTGGACTCGCTTTTGTACAGCCATCCTCATTTTCATGATATTTCAATGCACACTTCCTTGCGGCCGTGAATTTACCACTCGCGGAGGGCTTTCGACTCACCAAAAAGCATGCCAGCATCACCGCAAGGCACTTGACGACATGGCTCACAAACGGAGGATAAAGCCCCCAAAAAATAAAGCGGCAAAACGGTCCAGGACAGATTTGGATGTGCCGCGGCCTCCATCACCTGAACAGGTTGAAGTTGCTCCACAATCACCAACACCTGGTCCCCCGCAGCTCCCAACACCTCCGACACCCCCTTTCACTCAGTCTGGGCGGCCTGGGCGCCACTACCGCATGCCTGCCCGGTTTCTCGATGCTCTTCCTGATCCTGGACCAATGGAAGAAGAACTAAATCCACAACCAGTAATCCGCCGAGTCATACTTCATGTCCGGGACACAATGCGAACTTGCTTAAATCGGTTCAATATACTCCGGGAATATCCACATCGTCCCTCATATGACCCCGACGCATTTGTTGAGTTGTCCGACCTTGCAGACTTTCGATCGCCCCAAGCATCAGATAACCCAGACCCACCCGACGTGCAGCCTTCCACCTCTCTCAACCCTCCACCATGGCCGTTCCAAAATTTATCAATATATCGCTTCATGCAATGGGCCACATCTGGCAGCAACAAAAAAACCCAGGAAGAACTCACCAAACTCGCATCAATCATCTCCGCACCTGATTTTATTGCAAGTGACCTGAGCGGGTTTGACGCACGCCGCGAGAACAAACGTCTTGATGATTCAGAGAAGGATATTACTGGGGATTTACCATTTGCGGAGGATGGATGGCAAGAAACCTCGGTGGATATCAATATCCCAAGCAATGCCAAAGGGATCCCTCCTTCAAAATTTTCTGTACCTGGCCTACACCACCGTTCATTGGTTGGAGTTATCAAAGCAGCCTTTCTCGAGCCTCTCGCTCGCCAATTTCATCTCACACCATTCAAGCGGATTCACTCTCAAGATGATACTGAAACCCGCATCTACGATGAGCTGTACACATCGGACGCATGGCTTGAAGCACACAACAATCTCCAGAAACAACCTGCAGAACCAGACTGTAAACTTGAGCGGGTGATCGCAGGCCTCATGTTTTGGTCTGACTCCACCCACCTCACAAATTTCGGAACGGCCAAAGTCTGGCCACTCTACCTATATTTCGGCAACCTATCAAAGTATATTCGAGCCAAACCAAGCTCAGGTGCTTGTCACCATGTTGCGTACATCCCATCTGTTTGTCTTTCCGAGTTTTACAATGCGCAATCCAATTTGAACTCATCAAAAAATTTGCTTAGCTTCCCGATTCCATACACGATTTCCTTTCATCGTTCCTATCAAAGCCAAGCCACAAGATTGCATTACTCACTCACTGCCGCCGCGAACTCATGCATGAAACCTGGCGCCTCTTGCTCGACGATGAATTCCTTCATGCATTCCAGCATGGGATTGTCCTTAAGTGCCCTGATGGAATCTGGCGTCGTATTTATCCACGCATATTCACATATTCAGCTGACTATCCAGAAAAGTAAGTATTTACAATGCACATGCGGTTTTCATAACTTATTCGCTGACTATTGTTGCAGGGTCCTACTTGCCACGATTCGCGATGGCGGCATCCGTCCATGCCCACGCTGCCTTGTTTCCAAAGATAAGTTAGACAGAATGGGATACAAGTCAGACATCCGTGCACGCATATCAGATGCACGAATATACCTATGGGGGAAGATCAAGAAGGCCCGCAAACTTATCTATGATCGTGGATATGTTATTACCAGCAAGGCTATCGATGACCTCCTCCGACCGTTCTCACTTGTCCCTACAATTGTCGGTTCCTGTTGGTCATTTCAGAAAGCCTTCATTAATATTGTCAATATGTCTAGAATGCATTCGCGAAACGACTTGGCCCTTTTGGATTCAATCCCTATCCCATGCTTGTCAACGACCTTTTGCATGAATTTGAACTGGGTGTATGGAGAGCCATCTTGACGCATCTCATCCGGGTGTTACAGGCAGCGGTACCGGGAGGTGTGGCAGTCTCAGAATTTAATTCAAGGTGGGTTTCCTTCAGGAGAAACAAGAGCTGACCAACACCAAACTCACAGATTCAGGCAAATACCAACGTTTGGCCGTGGAACAATCCGTAAATTCTCTAACAACGCTGCTGAAATGCGTAGATTGGCGGCTCGGGACTTCGAGGACATATTACAGGTGATTCACACAATGCCACTATGATCTGGAGCCGGGCTCACACTATTAGCAAAGAACATCATCCCAGTTGTCGAGGGACTCTTGCCTCAGCCCCACAATGACCGGGTGATGACAATGTTGTTTCGCTTGTGTGAATGGCATGCACTTGCCAAATTGCGATTGCACACCGACACGACACTGCAACATCTCGAGATGGCCACTACAGTGATGGGTACCGAGGTTCGAGGATTCCGCGATTCAACACGACGAAATTTTGTGACTGTTGAGTTACCGGGGGAAGTGGCAACCAGGGCCCGCCGCAAGCAACGTCAACAATCACGGAATGATCAGCAGAGAGCTGCTGCTCAGGCCAGCGGTCAGAATGTACAACCCACTACTGTCTCGAGCTCAAGCACCACCGTTCCACCATCCGTACCACCTCAATCAGCCAAGATCCGATACCTAAATGTTTCCACCTACAAATTTCATGCCCTTGGTGATTATGCTCAAGGAATTCGCCGTTATGGCACAACAGATTCATATTCGACGCAAATTGTGAGTAGAATTCTCCTCGGCCTTGGAGATGGATTCATAGTAATTCAACCCCCATAGGGTGAGCTCGCACACCGAGTCGTGAAACGGCTTTATGACCGCACCAATAAAAATAACGCTACAAAACAAATTGCAAAGCAAGAGCGACGCGCCACACGTCTTCGCCGGGCACGCGAGGCTGCTGCACAGGCAGATAACTACCAACGCCATTCTCACCATCCCGCCTTCTCTGATAACGACACCCAACTATATGGTGGGGTTGATTTGCACCACCACATATCGGAGTCGACGAATCTTGGCCTCCATCTTTTCAGTTATGCAAGCCAGCCCCCCAATGACCCAGCAAAAAAGGTAAATCAATCCTAGCTCATGAGTAAACCGTCTCAACCCACCCTCTAGAACTTCATTCCCAAATTGAAGGATCACATTTTGGCTCGCTTGCTTGACCTGGGTCCAGAGGGCGAGGGGCATGGGTTTTCCAACAACGAACGAAATTCGGTATGCATTGTTCACAACCGCATCTTCTCTGTCAAAACCGCCCGAATCAATTACACAACATACGACATGCGACGCGATCAGGATGTTATCAATCCACGTACCCACCCTGACATCATGATGCGGTCACCTGAGACTGGACGTGGTGCACATCCATTCTGGTATGCACGGGTACTTGGAATTTTCCATGTAAAAGTTGTGCATACCGCGCCCAATGCACGGAATAGATCAATACAGCACATCGAATTCCTCTGGGTGCGTTGGTTTGGTGTGGAACCAGGCCACCGGTATGGTTTCAAACATGCCCGGCTCCCCAAAATTGGCTTTGTCCCCGAAAGCGATGACGACGCATTCGGGTTTGTTGACCCATCCCTGGTACTACGGGGTGTACATCTAGTGCCAGCTTTTGTAGATGGCCGAACACCCGATCTCCTCAACACAACACAACTGACAGCTGCACGCCCCATCGGAGAAGTTGATGATTGGACGAACTATTATGTCATTATGTATGTTCCGAGTCAGCTGTCTCATCAGCATATTTGTGCTGACTCGAAATTCACTGCCCAGCTTTGTCGACCGCGACATGTTCATGCGTTACTTTGGTGCTGGCATTGGTCACGTCAACCACTCCCCCCCAATGCAATACACAAGCAGTGACAATGATGGCCCCGAAGACAATGGCATGGAAGACTCCGATGATGATTCTCAAGCAGGCCTTGACTCAGATTTGGACGACTCAGACTCAGACGACTCACGCTCTGGGTCCGGGAGTGAGACGGAGGATGATTTTGACGACTTGGATGATTTAGACCCAGATGCTGATCGTGATGAAGAAGACAGTTATGGGTTTAGTAGACTATAGTAGTTACATGTAATTCTCCGCAGCTACCCGTGATAATTATTCACTACTCCTCACCGGCGCGGCCTTGCACCTGGGCTGGGTGACCCACTATTTCTCGAATCTGCAGGTCGCGGCAACCGAGTCCATATTATCTAACAGATAATGGAGTCTCAACAGCCCAGCAGCTTGCCATCAGTTCACAAAGTGATAAAAAGTCGGAGCCAGGTCTATCAAACTATCCCTGGTAGATACCCTCCTCATACTTGCCTTGACTTCTGATATCATTTAAGATAATGCCTTCCCAACAGCTCAACACCTTACGTCCAATTCACAAAACAATGCATGATGCTTGAAAGATCGGCTTAGGTCTGTCAGATTATATCTCAGTGGTGCCGCCCTTATAACGTATTCAACATATGATATTGTCTGATATGCTCATATCTGGGAATACGATGCTTGGTCATGATGGCCAATTCCGCACGACCATACCATTTTTCCCCGAATTTCCTGATGTAGTTAGTGGTATTAATACTCATCTATTTTCACAATAATGACGGCAGCTTACTCCGACCCAGCGGATGGTTCAATCTGGCCGGCATTACCACCTGCGCGCGCTGGACTATTCCTTATGGCTAGCAGGATTCGGGTGACCCTCTTCGCTTCAAACACTTTATAAACTTGCCTCGCGCAATGTTGAATTCTTCGTCCTTCCTCCACCTCCCGGATCTACTCCTGCTCGCACTATTCGTGTCCCACATTCCTTGCACTTCTTCTAGCCATCATGCTTGTTCAATCACTCATCACCCTCGCGCTCACTTCAGTGTCTGCCGTCTCGGCTAGTGCCATGAAGCGCGCCCCGGGCGAGATTATCACCCAATGCTCAGTCCCTAATACTGTAGCGCTGACATTTGTGAGTTGTATCATTCGTGCATCATATGGGTTAAGCTGAACGCAAGGCCAGGATGATGGTCCTTACAACTTTATGTAAGTCCAACTTCTTTTGACGGTCTGATTGGGTCATTCAAATCACACGTAGCCGCGACATTGTCGACACTCTCGACGCGGCTGGTGCAGTTGGCACTTTTTTCTTCAGTGCGTCTCCCGCTCCATTTTCGCTTCCCCTTTAATATCAAGCCAACAGACGGAAATAACTGTGCGTAAACTTTTCCTTGGACACGCGTGCCCGAATGGCATTGATGCCGTATTCTCTCTTCTTCTCTTTCACCTTTGACGCCGATCACTTGTCAACCATTCCCCCCACCTACGCCTTGGACACTCTTCGCCATCCAGTTGATTGTATCTACAACCAAGCCAGCGGTGTCAAATACGCGTATGACCATGGTCACCAGGTTGCTTCCCACACCTGGTCGCACGCGCACCTTAACACCCTCAACTGGGATCAACGTGCGTCCAGCCCTATATACATGTCTAGTGCTTGTATTTGAGGCTTACACCATTTCCAGTGCACGACGAATTTTGGCGGGTGGAGCGTACGTGTTGTCGTCCTTCCGCCTTTGGGTGTTCCTTATTCGAAGCACAACGTTAGTCGCCCTCCGCCGGATCACCGGTGCTGTCCCCGCGTTCATGCGCCCCCCATACGGCGAGTACAATGGTCTTGTACAGGAGGTCGCCCGTGTCAGAGGCCAAGCGATCACCACTTGGGATTTCGAGTGCGTGCGATGCGCGTATGCCCTCGTTTCTGGCTTACCTTCATCCCACTAGCTCGGGCGATTCGACTGGGTCTACGCCTCAGCAGTCTGAGGGTCTCTATGACGACCTCGCGCGGCGCCACCCCCCGACTGCACTGGCCCTCAACCATGAAACTAGTGGTCTGCTGCTTTTCTTCCCTTTCTGCTTCACTATTTGCTGATCTGCCAACTCTACAGAGACTACCGCGTAAGTCATTGCACAGGATGAATAGATGATTTCGTTGATGTCTCCACAGACACGATGTCCTCCCACATGCCATCTCGGTCCTCCAAGGGGCTGGCTACAGACTCGTCTCGGTCGCAGAATGCGTCGGCCAGTCCCCCTACCAGTCCATCGGCGCCCCTGAGGCCCCAACTGTGCGCATTCCCACCTCTCTCTCTCGTGCGCTGGGTAGCTAACATTTTGCATCCACAGAACGACTGGCACTGCTGAGCTCCCTCTCCCTTGCTTATCTCGCTTCACTCGCTCTTATCGTTCACTTGACTGGTGTGTGGACATCACACGGACTTTTAGTTATGCGGACACTTCGCGCAGAGATGGATGGATTCGGTAGTTAGATCATGCCTAATATACTATGATGCGCCACAATCTCATCGCTCATCCCGAGGACACTGCTAGCGATCGACTCCATCTTTTCTCAACGACAAACTGACATAGGTTCCACTAAATGAACATTTATATAGAGTCATATTATTGCGAGTGGGGGGGTGCCGGTGTGATGGGGCCTTTTATGTGACATGTAGGTGAATATAAACCAGGAACTACCCAAACGTAAACGGATTGATACTTGAAACTCCACCCGACGGATGACCTGGTCTATTCGACGGGGCGAATACATCGTAGGACGGGGCAAACACATCATAGCCCCAGTCATTCAGCCTGAACACGGGCCCCGTCAAAACAACTACCAGACCAGAGCGCAACACGACTCACTCGAATCCCATGGGCAGGTTTGACCACACTGCGTCATTCTCGACGCCCTGCATCCCAATATCCCCTTGTCCCGTCGCCTCGTCCATCCGGAACCCCGAGTTCAGGCCTAGACCGAGTCCGGGCCCAGTGGGATACTCGATTCCACTCTCACCCTGCCGCCCAACTCGAGCGGCACCCTGTGGAAAGAATACGCTGTTCATGCTCGCTTCGAGCATGATTTCACCGCTCGGGATGTGTACCCCGCTCATCCCCGGATCCCCCATCCCGCTCTCGAACTCAGCGCCGACCCCGCTGTTGAGCCCGAAGATAGCGTCCGACATCTGCGGTGCGGAGAAGGTCACGCTGCCGTGAAGTGGTACTCGCCCCAATTCGGTGCTATACACAGGGAGAGGGTACGTCTCTTGCGCCCCCGGCCGAGCCAGGGGCTGCTGGTGTGCATATTGAGGTTGTGGTTGCGGGATTGCGGAACTCGATGCCGGGCTGCTGTTCGAATCGAGGGAGATGCTGGATCCGAAGGTCATGGGGGTAGGCGGGCCTCGCGAGCTGGTGGTGTGATATGATGTGGGTGATGAGCTTGGGTCTGACATGACCGGAGATGATTGGAACATGGGCCGGGCCGTTGAGCGCTGGCGCGACGGCGGCGGTGAGCTCGAGTGGAATTGGGAATGGGAGCGCTTATTGCGTTCCGGGGGTTTGTGTCCATCCTGGCTGTGCTCCTGGTCATTGGAGGACGGGCTTGAGTCCGGTGGGGTTGGCTTTGGAGGAGGCAGATCAGCGAGTTCAGTGAGCATATCCCTGGGCCGTAGTCGGTGAGGTGAGCATGAGAATGGAACGTCTGAAGGCAGGAAACACACCATAGGCGCCCTGCGATCGGCCATCTGAGCAAATGAGGCGGTTCAGGTGTAGATATGCGGGTACCTATTGCAAGGGAGAGAACATGGCTTACCGATCTTCAGACGCTTTTATGACTTCCATACAGGTATACACGTCGGCCATTTCCTTGCTCGAGTTCGTGGCTCGGCCGGGGCGTCGACCACCCCACATATTGAGTAACAACACTATTCCGCTAGTCATCGCTGACAGCTATGCGAGCGTCAATGCTCGGCGCTGGGGGCGGCGATAAATGATGACACTTACCAGAATTTGTGAGTGGCTCAAAACATATTGGTTGCGTTTGTGATATGCGTCAATGACATGGGTACACGATCTAGCAGCATTTGTGCAAATCGCAAGAGAAGGGAAGGAGAGCGGTGATGGTCGTTTCGGGGAGGGGATGAACGGGCGATGCAGGAGTATTTGGATTTGGTAGTATGAGCAATAGAGCATAGCGGATTGGTTGAAGAACTCTATAGTGGTACGATTGGGATCCCAGCGGACTGGATATTGTTGGAGAAGTATGACAAAGAAAAAGGGTGAACGTACGATACGGCGGAATAGAATCGACCCATTTGTTAAGAGCGGAATCGAGTTCTGAGACGATATGTTGCTCCCATTTTCGGCCTACCAACCCATGCACAACTTTGGATTTGTTAATTGCGTACTGTATGTAAATGTTGTAAGAAAACAATCAATCATGTTACGACACTCACAACAGTCCGAAGCAGAATGCCAAGGATGTGGTTTAGTTTGATGAGGAGTGTGAATGAGGTCAGGAGAGAGGGTTTATCATCGGGCTGTTTGCGGTCTGCAGGGTCTGGGCAATCCCAGTATTCGTCATCCATCTCGAGGGGCATTTCGACATCGTAACTAGAACATCAATATTTTAGAAGAATCAATGTGACCAAGTGGAATCGGTATACTCTTCACTGTGAATGCCACAGGGGCGTCCGAGCAACGAACTCATCATCACATCCAATGAATGCAAGACCCTGGAATGGGAGAAATGACAACAATTTAGGACGAGGTTGGCCTAATCAGTAATGTACGTACCAGAAAGCGCGTTTGAGCAACTCCCTTTCAATTGTCGGGGGTTGAGGCACCATTGCACGGCGGTGGGCACCTATATCCTGTGCCATTCGGAGGCCCATCCCAACCAATGACCAACACGCTTGTGGGGTCGAGGTTCGTTGCAAAAAGTGGGCCGAAAGCTTCGCCTGTCAGATTGACGCCAGAAATAGGCTGGGCGAATCACATACGCAGTAATACTGTAGGTCGTACAGCGTCGGCAGAGTTATATAGCCCCTTTGGAGCATTTGCACTTGATTGAACCATCCCCAGCCCGCGGAACGGAATGAATCGACACCATCGAGGAGCACTCGCCGGTCGGATGAGTAACGAGCTCCAATGGCACAGACTAGAAGCATCACTACGCCAAACATTTCGTCTTTGTAATGAAGGCCCTCTGTCACTGATCGTTCGAATGATGGTTTATGGAGGAGGGGGAAATACAGGTTGACATGGACAAAATAGAGCTCGGTCAATGATTTGAGTAAATCTGCGTCTGGGAAGCTGAAGTTTAGATGAGGTCCACGACCGGCTGTGCGCTCCCACTGGAGGAATGTAAGTTTTCTAGCCGCAGAACCCATGCAGGACATACCGGATGTGTAAACCAATACTCTGGTCGCTTCTTTCCCAAGTGTGGAGCAAGCGTGTTCATTTCAAGTCCGGTGAATTCTTTCTTGAGCTCCAAGGCCGTTTTGATGAGCATAACCCCGCTTGACCTCCCGAGGAATCTATGGTCGATGGGGTCCAGCGACAGTTTCTTCAAGCTCTGTCCCACCAAATACTCTTGAACTTCATCATCGTCCAGCCCATCCGGAGGTGCACATGTTGCGCCATGGATCACGTTGCTTACCATCCTGTGGCCACTGGGCGATGGAGGTGGCGAGGCGCTACTCTCCGTTCGTTCGTCGGGTAAGATGGCTTGGGTTGTGGATTGCTGGGAAGAATCCTTTGGAACAAAAAAGAACTGATGCTGGGCCGGAACGCGCTTCTATCCTCTAGATTGAGATAGGAGCTCCAAATAATTCATCTGTCGGCTTACTTTCGCGGCCTCGTTATACGTGCACTCCGCGCCGGAGGCTTTACAATGGGAGCACCGCCCACCGTTCGTTTGGATTCCATCACCTGCGAGGCTTGATATTTAAGCAGAATGTGAATAGTTGTTCCACTTACATCGTACTGTGTTATATAAAGGGATTCAGGTTCAACAATATGGATTGATGTTAGAGCACGTACTTTTCTTGCGCCTGCAGATGTCACATGCTCTCTGTAACCTTCGTCTCTTGGGATCTGGCTCTTGGGGTTGGCTCCCTGTCTCGTTGTTCTCGTCTTCGTTGGAGGACATACGGCTCAATGGAGGTAGTTGGGGTGTTGGAGCAGTGGGGTTAAAAGCGGTGCTTGACACCTGATATGTAGATGTTTAACAGGACATGTAGGTTTGAATCCGGGTTATGGCTTGGGTGAATCAGACTGACTCGAAGATGATATTCGTACACTGCATCGTATCCAAAGCGTAGACTCGCGTACATACGGCAATTCGGCATGTCTCCCATAGCGCCGTATCGTGTGCCGAATTCCGAGACACCTCATGCGTCATAACATGACTTTCAAGACATATCTGGACTCCACGTATGTCTATTTCAAAGTGATCTACAATCACACCACTTTTGCGCAGGCATCCAGCAGGAAATTCGACCACTTTATTTTTTGGGATCGTGCTCGATCAACAATGAGTCAGAGCTAATTGACTCATGCAGACTCCCGCGTTGCCTTTCGTTTCCGCCCTGTCAAAGTGCCAGCACTGGCGTTGGTGATGCGTGTGTTCTTTCGGCGAAAACCTCGATTGCCTCCCGACTACTGCCGATTCAGAGAATACCTTTTCTGAATTTGGAAATCTAGGAATTCATGATCAATCGCATGTCGCGCTCAAATGGAATGGAAAGCTACTATGTTGACGATCAATGATGTGTTTAGCACGACAGCCACACTCTCTTCCGGCTCCCGACCGGGTCCCATCAACGGTGGGCGCGAAATTGGGCGGTGACACCTCAGATGCCAGTTCTCAACCCATTAGCACGACATTCGACACTATGCAAGTATGTGCCTCAGTGATCGAGGACACCCGCTGTGACGGTTCGCGTTACGGACCCAGCGAGCAAAGTCATGGATATTCTTCTGATACCCTCCCAGGCGCTTTTTGGACAGCTCGACCACCGAGAGCCGGCACGTGTGCGTTGTACCCACTGGTGGACTACCAAGAGCGCCTACCCGCCGCATCCTACATGCAAAATTGCAGTCTTACAGGCGCACAAGCTTCACCAGATCTAATAACTGAAATCCACCAAACAATGAACAGCCTCTACTTGGTAACATGTGTTCGTATTATAGTGACGCCAGACTAATGCTATTACCAAGAGTGAGACCATGCGTATTAGTTCTTTCGAAACGACATTTATCCACTTTCCCAGGCACATCCGGTAAGAAGAACATGAACGAGTGGCGAAGTATGGCGCTGAGCATCAATCCACCGCAGTATGCAACCAGCCTCCGCAGCCCCTGTTAAATGAATGAATCGCATTTCTGGCGGAAGATGGTATTCAGAAGCCTCCGGCTGGTCAACGGGACACTCGGACCATCGAGGCTGGACAATCATTAACTGCTGGAGGTGCTTCAACTGGTGAACCATCCGCGCGAATGTTGCAATTGTATCGAAGAAGGGGTATTGTATGGTCAATGATGTGATCAAGGGAAAAGCAGCCGCAATATCTTGAAGCCGCGCCGGCCTGTCTGGAAACATCTCGGTGCATATGTGGAGAAGGCGCACGGACGTGAGCTTGGACCAACCCAGACACGCATCGCTAATCCATCGGTACACTTGTGCGCTGGTGCCCGTAAAGGAGAACGTGTGGATCCGGGAGATGCTCATCATCGATAGCGGGGATTGCATGAGCTCGATGAAAGATTCAGCATTGGCCTGCCCGATATACATATTCCTGAACACATAGAAGCGGGATAAGATAAGCCATGATTTGGACACCAGGACGCATTTGAGTAGGGCGATTCTGCATGGACTGAGGTGGTAGATCACTTGCTCGATTATCTCTGTAGGAATTCGGTCGGTCAAGTGGATGGGAAGTGACGCGACCGCCATAGGTGGTAGCTCAGGCGAGCTCGAGGGGGTAAAGTTGAACCTCGTGTTGGTGCGGAAGGGTTCTTGCTCAGCTTTTATACACTTTCCCTGCAAGTGCTACATACGAGTTGCCTGGACCCTATCTCATGGAGGTTGTAGGGGCACCTCGATACACGTGTGGTTAAACCAGGTATTCAAGCTACCCTACGTACCATGGCTATCCATTAACATCCAATGAAATATTACGTTTTTCATGGACGCGAGGCGTCGAGAAGAGTTGAGCTCGCCTAACTAACAACACGATCAGACACCAACCAGCGCGCCGCCACCAACGGCCTTGCTCAGATGCGAGCAACCACCCACTCTCTGAAGCGCGTGGGCATTGGGAGATGATGAGAAGGGACCATAGTTCGTTGACACGGGCCTCTCAAAGTCAAGTTGAGAAATGGAGAAAGGGTTTCAATTAACCCCGTTTGGCCCAACCCTCTGCTCATTGAAATTACAATTCATTTGGCGGTTCAAGGCGATTCTGGCCGATACCAATTACCACATCCCCTATACCGATAATACAAATTGAGTAGCACATTTCGCTGCCACTACCCACGGTGCCAGTGCGGGTTCTTGTCGGTTTTCAACAAGGCTTTCATCGATGCAATGTCTGCAGGTCGCGGGCGCCTTGGCAGAAGTGATTCGAGATCGGTTGGTGCTGGGGCGAGGCAGGGATAGAATTTCCCAGATTTGGTGTATACGCCAACCGCATTCACGAAGGTGTCGTCGGGCGTCTCCTCAATGAGGGCATGGCAGGCCCTGAGTATGAGTTGAGTGCGTGCATGTCGGAAGTGTGGCCCAGTCCCTTCTCCAAGCCATATTTGATGAGAGCGGCCCGGGTCATGGGTGGGGATGGGTTGCCCTGTTGTACTGAGCGTTAGATGAAATCATGGTCTCGATGAAATGAGCTTACAGTGGATAGAGGTGTGGATGTTCGTTGATGCAAAGAATACACGATAGCCGCACGATGTATTCTGAAATGATCTTGTCACTGCTACCCCGTCGCGCCATCGTTCTTCGATGATGCCCGCAGACCACCCCATCGTGTCGTGACCTCCGCCGACCGGTTGCGGCTGCCCCATCACTGTCAACTTGGTCGAATGGTAGCAGTAGCATACACGCTAGGCGGAGGCCGTTCAGTCTCAAATTTAGTGTGCAAAGGGGATGCCGCCTGACTCAAGAGGGTTATGGTAGCCAAGTTGACGAGCGCTATGGGGTTGTGGTGTTCCGTGGGCAATGGGTAAAGTTTCAACGCAGCTAACGGGCTGAGGACTACCCCACCGACGGGTTTGTCGAATGACGGAGCGGCCATCGTTCGAGGTGCTGCTTTCCAGTAGACCGTGGATCCGATTGTCCGGACACACATGATCATACAACTGGTTCGGACTGATGGCTGCTATCCCAAGGACGGCATTGGCCTTCATGTCATTTAAAAAGAGGTACGCAGCTTGTAAAGCTGCGTACCCCTTTTTCAATGACGCGAAGGCCTAATTTTTGGATCATTTTTGCGCCAGGTTTCAAGAAATGAAAAATGTTACCTCGAAGCGGATGGCTGGGGGTATGTCGCATCCAAGCATTCATTGGGGCGGTTGCTTTGACGGAAGATGCTGTTGTCCCGCTACTGAATTCATCGGCACCTGGACCGTCGCTGATATAGCCGGTATTGGGGTGTGAACCTGACACTTGGGGGTCAAAGTCGTTGACGAGGTCATTGAGGTGGCGGTTCTGTATGTTGTGCCACCAATATCCCAGATTTCGACTGCTGAAAATTCAACAATCGAATTCAAGGATATGATTGAGGTATGCGTGGACGTTTGGTTATGGTAAGTTTGTCTGTGGAATATGGGGATGTTGTCGACTCGCACAGAGCTCAGGTTGGTCGCGTTTTGTCTTGATGTATTATTTATGTGTGTTGTGTAGCGGACAACGAAACGGTATCAATGAAATCAAGTTCGTCGCTCGATCCGCGGCTGCGGGCGTGGTCTTCTTGCAACTCGTGTGGTGAACCCAAAATAAATCCGCCCATGGCAGCTATTCGTTAAAGTCCGAGGCGCCCGCCCAACTAACACGATCGAGACGTGTCTAACTCAACTATCACATCAACCTTCCCAATAATCGTCGACACCAACCAACCCTCCGTCTTCGATTGCCCCGGGCGGCCAGGCGATTACTTATTGTCCCGGCCTCCACTCGCCTGTAACTCCATGCTGAGGAACGGGGCCCCCCCTACAGCTATGGAGGCCAAGATCGCATTGCGGGAGTGACGGTGAACTCTCATCGAAAATACCGTGGGATGCGCCGAGCATTGTTCCTGCGCTCGCTGATAGGACTCACCGGCAACCGTAACTCTGCGACCTCAGGCTTCGGGCTGCCTGCGACCCCAGACCTTTTCCCCAGTGCTGGTATGGGTGGAAGAGGAATCCGAGTGGGTGGAGAGTGTGGCGCCAGTGGATGTGATGATGAATGGACGCTGTACTTGCATCTCATGTACTGAGGAGACAGGGTAAATAATTACGGTCGCAATAATATGACCGGCTGACCAACAGTCAAAAAGCCAGACAGGACCCGAACCGTGTGGACACTGGGGGAGGGTAAGAAGTTTACAGAGAATCCCTGGTCCTTTAACGTGGGCACTAATTGATGCGAGGCGGTTGGCGCCTCAGCCAAGGCAGAAGTTCGTAGTCCAGTCGAAAAATAAACAACGGGTTTCACCTTTGACTGGCCGAGCCTTATGCCATTCTCCTATTCATTCAACGATTGAGGATTCTGGCTCATTCAATTATTACATCCCCCACACCAATAATACAAATCGAGTGGTATGATTAGGGTGTGAAAATAACACTTGGGGGGTCAAAGTCGTTGAGGGCCAGGCGATGAGTGGCCTAGGGACGCACCACACTGGGCGTGACAATGGTGTTAGGGGGTTGAAGCTCTCGACCAGGCGCATGAGCTGGTAGTTCCGCGCGGCGTATGACGCCGTGCGAACTACCGGTCCATTAACTAGTGTCCCATTGTTGTAGAAACAACGCGTGGGGTGAAACTGAAAGTGTGCTAAGACTTGTTCTTGACGATTTTCAAGGCTTGCTGGACGGTCGTTCATGTAGCGAAAAGCAAGGTGAATTCAAAATCGAAGAACGAAAACACGCGAAGGCTGATGGGAAACTAATCAATCAATCAAATATTCCAAGAACGAGTGATATGATGGAACATCATGCATATCATGAGGAAGAGGTTGACCGACGATCTGCGAACTACACAACGCCAACATTCCTGAAATGTCCGACGCCTTCTACCCTACCGTCAAAGGTCCTATGTAAATAAGGGAGATTGTAAGTCCGAGAATCCGAAACCGCTATCCCATCGGTGAGCGTTAAGATTTGTAGAGGTGAAGCGTGAAGGACGCGCGAGAGACAAAAGGACCCGGCAAGCAGAAGGTGAGTGTAAAAGCAAAAGGTTTTCATATATATGTGTGTGGATTGAGCCACACGCTCGTACTGGATTTAAAAATCTGCTGGAATAAAATCGGTCTCGTCCGACGCGTCAACTCCCGCGAAATCAATGCAGATTACTGTGGATGACCTGGGCGCGTCAGTCAGACCCATAGGGACACCTGCTCGTCCATGGTAGTGTACCCACTGTCCAAAACAAACGACGCACCATGGTAGGCAAGGGACTGTTCACCGTTGGGCAACCCTATGCCAAAGGTCAGATATAGTCGGCTGGGGGACAGACTGAACACCTACTGGAGAATACGGGGCCATACCACAGAGATTCGAAATAGATTGTTTCAGAGTCTGCTCTGTACATCGGGTTCGACCAATTGAAATACAAGCCGATATCGGTCATTTGAAGACAGGTGAGCGAAAAGAGATCCGCCTGATAGTTGAATAACGGGAAGCGATGGACTGAGAGACTCGGAGGTGGCCCGTCTGCACGGGGATTCGACCAATCAGGTTGGATGAGGAACAAGCCAGACGTCTGCGGTAGGGTGGGTAAACGATGAAATAAATAAATTCAAGCACGAACAGTAGCCACAGCTATGCGTCCGTTCTCAAAGGCGAGATATACTGCTGCGAATCGGGGGGAGCCTAGTTGAACATCAAACGCGACGTCATATACATCGGCGCCCTCGATGATCCGCTCAAAATTTGGAAGGATTACTAGCCGCGAGCTTTCGAGCAGGGCGACGAGATGTCGACCACATTTTGAAACATGAACTTGAAATAGTGATTGGCAAAATGAACGCGACCAAAATGGAATGCGTACCCGCAATAAATTCGTCAATCGGAAGTGGGGGAACAGGGGGCAGACTTGAATGGGCTTCAATCTCCAGGCGAGAGGGCAAGGCCCCAGGTTCCCAGAGTAACGGGCCACCCGGTGCTATCGTGAAACTCCATGACCCATAGTTGGCAACCCTCGATTTTATGCTCGCCAAAATTCCGCCGTTAGAGCGAGAGAAGATCCGAAGTGCGTTTGTGCCACAGAGAAACACGTATTTTTCGCTGACTTCGACATACCGCAACTCGCCCAAAGTTGCGGGTTCGGCATCATTCGCGCCAGTGGGGTAACGCGATTGGATGTTCGTGATGGTCTGGACTAAGGATCCAGTCGGAATGTCCCAAAGGAATGCAGAATCGGACGAAGAAACCAGAAGAGTGGGGTGCACAAACCGGAAAGCGTACCCCGGGCCTGGCGGATGTAATAGGGCCCAAGGCACGAAATGACCGCGACCAGATGAAGAAGAGACAAGAGCGGCGGCTCTGGACAGGTTCAGCTGCTGAATGTCGGGTGGGGATTTCACATCATTGGCCTGCTCCGCGTTGTAGAGATCCGCGCGCCTCCAGACCTCTTTGCAGCCATCCAGGCGGTCAAATATCATGTATCCTTCGTCGTATTCACAGTGAGCAAAACGACGCACATAGACCTGTTCCATATGTAAATAGGAAGATCAAACAAACGTAATATAACGGCATACCTCGGGGAGACCCCACAAGAGTAGATCTTGTCCGATATCAGAAACCCGAATGCCGCCCGCGGATGACGTTGTGATGACGATACCTGCCTCTTCGTCAACTTTGATTCGATGAACCTTTTTGCCGCTTTGCGATATAACAAGATGCTTCGAGGGAGCTTGACCAAGCCAGCTCTGCTGGATCCTGCACCGCCTCTGACCTGAGACCACTGTTAGGTCCGAGCAGTAAACTGTGAATACGACGAACAAAGGTCCCTCCACGTTCCCACATCATACAGGGCTACGGGAGGATAGATTTTCCAAACATCCTGGAGGTCCAGAAGAGACGGCGGAATCATGCCATGAAATATTGCCGCATGGCGAAAGATGGTAGATTCATGGAGTTGACAAAATTGCATCCAACAGCGGGAAACCCGGTGCCAATTTGCCAAGGAACTCAGAGGGAGGTACTTTAATACTAAGAGGACGATCTCGGGTGGAAGATGTAACATTTGCACACTCGTTCCTCGAATCGAATAACTTGAACTTTGGA
>QGOG01014180.1:0-10106 GCA_003313185.1 Collybia sp. MG36
GACCGTGGACATAGCGTCTGACGTTTCGTCGGTGGAGACGTGGATTTTGGTTGGGGATGTCACCTGTAACCATTGCTTGGGGTCGGCAAGATCACGAAGATACCATACGCTACTCTATTATGGGAGGTTGGAGTGAGAAAGCGACAGCCAGGGGGCTAAAAATACAAACCTTGACTTCCTCGAGGGTAATGCGGAGCTTCATATCCTTTTCCAGAAAATGATCGAGCAGATGCATCACGATGAACCCTTCGGAGTTTTCATTCACTGGGTGTCTTCCCCCTGTTGGAACTTGGTCGAAACCCATTGTGTAATCAACAGTCCAGTCAGCATTACAAATGGAATTGTATAGCGTCCATTCGGTGTTGTTGTGGTCGGTGACAAAAGGGGTCCTGCCGAACAGGAGGCAATAGAGAGTTACGCCCAAGGCCCAGATGTCAATGGCTTTAGTTATGGGTGGGCGATTGCTGTTGGTGGCGGATAAGCTTTGTGAGGTGACAATGTGGCCAGGTGATGAACCAGAAGACGAAGAACTGGGCTCAAACGTGTGTTCGAACACAACCTCGGGTGCCAAGAAGGAGGGTGTCCCAGCCCTTCTCGTCAAGTCAGAATCATCAAGGAGGATAGGGTCCTGAGGGTCCTCTAGAGTTCCGTCCTTGCCAGCTGCGGCCAGGCGCTGTGCGTAGGAAAAGTGGGAAACTCCGAAATCACCAATCTTAACCTGCCGACGGTCCTCTGTCCAGAGCAGATTGGCGGGCTTTATGTCCCTGTGTATTATCCCCTGATGGTGTACTGGCGAGAGGAATATGAATCTGTTCTGATGCGGAATGAGGCCGGCGCGACGTACGGTATTCTAAGCCGAGGATGGCATCACGCATGATCCGCCTCGTTTGTTCAACGGTGAGAATCGGCTGATGCTGCTCGTTCCGCCACTTGACCTCGCCTCCGCCTAGGTACTCCATAACTGGAAGTGAAAAGTTAAATGTTGTTGTGAGGTGAATGGGGATGGAACGCAAACCCCAAACAGCATGCCCTGCAGTGTGGGAAGGGCGGCCAGCTGGGGGTAGAGATGCGCGGAACTCAAAGTAACAGTCAACTTACTCATGTATATTTTATGGCGCATGCGGTCATCGATTACTTCAAAAAGCCTCACCACATGTGGATGTCGGCATTTCTTCATGATGGCAATCTCTTTGCGGATTTTGGCTTCAGTAGTGTTGAGCTTGTCTGCCAAAGGTACATGAGGTGACGTGGGAAGCCGCTGCTGTCTGAGACGCTTTAGTTGCACTGCGCGAGGGTTATCTCTCCTAACGACTTTCATAGCCTTGAATTGCAGGGGTGAGCACAATGAGCAGGAAATATTATTGCTTGGCACTCACAACTGGAATTCGACGATTTGGATGTCCAACCGGGAAATGTGTATTGATTTTGTAGCAAAGATAGACCTTGCCATGCTGACCGCCGCCGACTTTGGCGTATCGGGCGTAATTATTGAGCATAGGCCTGCCTTCATCGCTGTATACTTCGAGTGTGTCGGTGGTCAGGACGTCGCCTGGGGGGTCAAAGGAGGGCGACATTATGGAAAAAGCATATGAAGGCAAGGCTTTAAGTTAAAAGGCAGGCTCCAGCTGCAAGAGGAGTTCTTTTTGAAGATCATAGGCCAACTTCTAAACCATGCTTCCCCGGACCCCGGTCACCTATTCATGTTTTACATAACATAACACAAATATATCATTCTCATCAATCTCAGTTTCCTTTCCGGGTACACACACATCTGTCCTCGTCTTTGACACCCCTCAGCGCCTGCAAAATGTATTGTATCAGCCTCATAGCCACTCAATTTACCACCGATACCACAACAACACCACAAACCGCAGTGGTGCGGTGGGATTGATCTGGGGTACAGGCATGGAAAGGAGGATTGCCTAGCACCCACCGTTTCAATATGTTGACCGCATCCCTGCACAAAAAGGGGTCAGCATGCCATATCGTTATGAGGGTTCAATGGAGTCGAGATTGGCAATCTTTCTGTTTTAAAAGTTGAACTTGAAACCACCCCCACCACTCGGATCAGGCTTCAGGAGGCGAGGAGATCGATACCACAAGGAAATACACATACCGCCCACGTCTTCTTCCCACATTTATTACAAGTTGTCTGGTAGCAGGTGTTTACGGGAAGGGTGCTGACTCGAAGAAGCTCCATTGTTCTACGTAGATAGGCCTGGAATCCATCCCATTGATACCCACGGGCGCGGCAGGAGATATCTACTCACTTGCGATGAAACTGGGGCGGCTTAGGGTCTGGTGGGAATTGTGCATCATGAACTTTGCCTTACCTGATCCTTTGGGCAAGAGTGAACCTGCACAATGGGAATCAGCACGATAATCTGTATGGAATTCTATCCTTCTTCCATTCGAAAATTCACTTACGCCACTTGCGACTGATATAGCTAGTCAAGAATATGGGCGAGCTCAAGGGACTTGCGCGCAGGTAACAGGTTCTGATATGAGATACACCCAAATCGCTGAGTCATGCATCATGCCCCAGTCATCAACCCACTGGCACATGGTTGACGTCTTGGCACTGGCTAAACATCGCTGAAATCGACAGCGTTTCTCGATGGGGTCAACGTAGATCATGACTTTATTTATTTGGAACCAAGATAGTGGGCATTGTCCGCGTCCGGCGGTACCCATCACTTGGGACCTGGGCAAAACCCCCACAATAAGTTGCCTGATGAAATCAGGACTTGACAGAAGGTTCAGTCATAAAAGCCAACCATCACGTCAAAAACCATAGATTCATTTTAGATGCGATCCTAGTTGTAATACAGACCCGGCATTTTATCAATCATCGACTGAATGGGCTGATCTGCATATGCCTCAACCAACGATTAACCCCCTCGTTCGTTTGTACGTGTCGCATACCCCAACCAACGGCTCATTGTGCTGGGACTGTCGCACGCGATTCCAGAATAGCGTCCCGAATGCGTTTAATAGCTTCGTCAGTGTCCTCTTCACCTGTCAAACTAAACGCCGCGCGGACATAAGCTGTCTTCCGTCCATTCGGTAAGAACACGGTCCCAGGCAGAGCCAGAACCCCCTTCTCAAAAGCCTTGTTGCGAATAATATATTCCGAGTCACCGTCTCCGGCGCCTGGGTCGTCACTGAGCAGCAATTTAAACCTAAACGGGTGACGGCAAATTCAGAGCTCGAAATCCCGTGTGCTGATGGCACGCACCAGAAAAACATGCCGGCCTCGGGTGTACTCCACTCCGCCAGGCCAGAAAGATGTTCAGTCATGGCGCGTTCAAACACATCACGCTTCTTGCGATAGAACGCAGCCACGTTGTCGGTGTGGATCTGGAATCCATCATATCCCCAGGAATCCAGGAGTGAGAACGTGATGACTTGCGTGAGAGACGATGTTTGGAGATTCGATGTTGCTGTCTAGCCGTCCACGATTGGGGGGGAACATACGTGTTAGCCCGATTCAAGTGCATGAGAAAATAACGACATACATGTCGATCAATGGCTACAAGAAGCGCTTCAGGCCCTGATGCAAACCCGATTCTAAGACCGGCCGACAGAATCTTGGAAAGGCTGTCAAATCGGAGAACTCGACCGACCTCCGTTTCCTGCAGTTCGAGGGAAAAGTATGACGGGTATCGACTTGAATCACCATAATAGAGATAATAGTAGGGATCATCTATCCAACCAATCATTCCCATCAGTATGACCTAGGCCCACCTCTAGAAGTCTGGAGCGAACGTGCCTTCCAGGATTATAAAGTTGTGTTCTTTGGCTAATTGGAGAACTTCCTTGCGCCGCTCTAGAGTGGCCGTCATCCCAGTGGGATTGCAGCCGTACTAGCGGTAATTGGATGGATATCGTGGGGCAAGAAGAGAAATTTCTAGACCCACCGGAACAGTGTAAAGAATTCTTGGTTTCGGTTTACCTGATCGCCAATTTTGCAGAATTGAGCGCAAAGAAGTCGAGGATATGCCGCGGGAGTCGGTCTCGACCTCTATAGATTTCCGTGAGTGACAGATCCTGAGAATCAGCATTCTAGTGAAGCCAACGGGAGAATCACTAACCGATCAGGTCACAGTGTAGGGATTGAAACATAGGGATGACACCACTGCGCGCTCATCAGTAACATTGGCCCATGTATAAGCGAAGAGTGCATACGCATAGACAGGGGATTCGACTAGGACTGGATCGCCAGGGTTGACCAGCGCAGTTACAGCCTCGAACAGCATTTCAACTCAGGTTCCCATGGTGTGATAAACACTACCTTGAAAATCAAGTCCTGAGAGCCTGTACCTACCGAGATTTTCCAACCTTCATTTCGCTTTCTCCCGTGCGAGAACTCTTGCAACCCAGAGAACCAGTCGCAAAGTTTCTTCAAGCCAGCAGTATCACAATATTGCAACCCTTCTGCGAGATTGGACCCTTCAATCTTCAGGGATGTTTCTTTTGTCGGGTTCGTCGGAGAACGTGCTGAAAAGCTCAAAGATGTGAATGGGAAAGTAGAAGCATTGGGTTTGCCGGCAAGGAGCGAGATGAGTCCAGGAGTGGCCTCGAGGGGGTAGAGGCTGCGGACTGCAGCGTGTGATTAGGTTTGATGTGAGTTTAACGGTGGATGTGACGCACTAGGACTCGGCTTTCGATTCTTGGCGACATCGGAGAGGAATTGATCATAGAAAGTCGATGGAAGGACGTTCACTCCATTTGGATGGGCGCTCATTGTGTCGACCTTGAAGTCATCAGTATGAGGTGATAAGATTCTGATGATGACCCCACTTGTGACTTCAGCTTGTTCGGCCTTCTTTCCTGGCAGACAAGGGTTGTCAAGATTCAGGAATGACGGCTATGGCGATGAAGCAGATGAGAGGAGATATTGCATGGCTTGGGAATTTGATGTAATGTCAATCGGATCTGGGGTCCTAACTGTGCCGCCGGAAGGGGTCAGAACAGTGACGGAACCGGGTGCAATTTCTACATACTGCCGGCATTTTTGAGCAAGTAAAAGCAGGAGAGTGTTTCGTAAATATGAAAAATGTGATTCCTGGCGCATGCGAAGTCAGGTTTGTGAAATGGAGTCATTGCCTCGCGTACCAGGTGGGTGTTGCAACGTTGATGGCTTCGCAGTGTCCGGGGGTCAGCCTCAATTCTCGCGGGTTCCAAAAGACAGAGACTTCAAACAAGAATAAGCTCATCCTTGTTGCTAGCGTGTCCACTTTGAGCAGCAATGAACTCGAGAATTGTCAGATGCGTCTCGCACTGTAATACTGGAAGGGAACAGGCGGCGGTGACTTTTATGACGGTATTACGTCAATCTGTCGTGTAAATCTTTGATCCATATGTTCGGACGCGTTCCGCTCAAGCTATCAATGATCTCCTATGACGGCGGGGAGATGCCGCAGAGAGTCATAAATCTGGAAGGTGAGCACTGAAACTTCTGATGGATTCAGTTGTTCATTCCCGTGCGAGGGTGATTTTGATTGGCGTGGGGCAAATGATAAAAGTGATGGGGTGGAGCTGGATAAAACCAGAACTGCGTGTGCATAAATAAAATGTCCGCATCCTAATGAATTATGGTGCTTTACCTGGTCCGAGGATCGAATTCAGCTTCTAGTTTCTGACCCCGATTTTCGCGCGCAATTTTAGTAGGCGGAAGAGTTCCGGAAATCCATCGGGGTATCGCCACTCTTCGATTGAAGCAGCGCCCTGAGATGGCGCGCCATGCTACATATTTCGATCTCACGATATTTTTGTTCGGAAATCACTGCAAGCAGTCAGAAGCCAGAGAAAGCAAAGCGATTCATTCGAATCACCCGGTGGTGATAAGCCAGTTTCAGTCCTAGCGTCGGGACATATACATGAATAACTCAAGTAAATTTGTACACTGCATCAGAATGAGAACACGGACACGAGGACGGGAAATCGAAACGTACCACAAGCGCCGCTACTCGGTTTTGTGGCAAAAATAACTTCGGCTAATGCATCACCGTCCAACCCAGCATATGGGGGGTATGTGTTTCGTATCTTGTTGATAAATTGCTCAACCTGTCCCTCCGCAACAAGCGAAACGGTACATCCGCCCCACCCAGCGCCTGGATTGTGTTTCCATCAATGAAATGTGGGGCAAGCGTAAAGGATCATACGTGCCTGTGAGCCGGCTGCCGAACGCCCCAGCCTGGCGGGACAGCTCGGTCAGATTGTCGAGTTCAGGGCAAGAGCATTCGAAGAGCTGTGTGCAACTCATTTGCGATTCATTCATTAATTTACCAAGATTCTGCAAGATCTTGATATCGGATAATTCGGATACAGCGGCATTTGTGCATTCCCGTTGGAATTGAAGCACACGCAGCGCCTCCGAATAGACGTGCTTCGCGCGTTTGTATAATTGGAAGTGTGTTGCCTCCACTGCGGGTCTTGTTAGCATGTTAATTCGGCGGTAGGGGGGGGTAAGGCACACCCTGAACCCATGATAGATAAGTGTTCTGGAATTCCTGAGCGTTTAGCCCAGATAGTTGTATCATTTCATCCATCGTCACTCCCAGCTCCCCTCCGTCCGCAACTCCCTTTGGCCTCAGGGCTTCTACCTCTTGTAGCATCCTCTCCAACCCAACTATCAACGCTGCGAGGGAAAGCCCCTCGCCTTCACCTTCCCCAACGAGCCTTCCCAGCAACTCACGATAGGTCAACCGTTCCCGCGCACCAACCGGAATATCCAATATTCGAGCGAGTACGCGCGCGCCCACGAGTGTTTCTACCACGCGGAGATTGTAGCCGCGCTTCGCACCGACCACCTTATCAGCGACGACGAGGGAATTTGCGCAAACAAACACAGCCGCAGGTGGGAGGGGGGTTGGGGACGCGCTAAGTGTGGGGTGGAATGCGATGTATAGAGCAGAGGCAGGATTAGACATTACTGAAGCGGCTTGATCCATTCTGAACGCTCTATGAGTGGTGGACTCGTGAGAAGTGATTTAGCACCCACCCGCCACTGTTGACTCCTGGGGAACGACCGCGCTGAGAGTATGAAAAAAAACATTGAACTATTTGCTTACCCACGCGTTTTTCGTTCTCCATAGCCATTTTTACTAGTTCACCTTTGGTGATTCCTGTTCCGGAACCGTGCAGTCCATTATGGTCATCGAGCTTCATATCCATAATATTTATATGAGTTTTTGCTTCAACGGGGGCATGTCGCCGCGTACCTTGCCATTCACAGCCAGGAACGCTAATGTGCTAGCTACCACCATAGCAGCACTGGACGACAAGCCAGATCCGGCTGGGACAGACCCAGTCACTAACAAATCTATTGGAGCCGGATGAGGAGCGTCAGGTCCATTCGATAAAGGGAAGTATTGGTTCAATACGCCCTATTTCTGATCAAAAAATGCGGGAAATAATAAGTGTACAGGAGGAACGCACATAATACCCCGCTTTAACATAGCTTTCCCAGCGCAATTCTTGAGTATTAATATCAAGATGCCAGCTTTCGATGTGCACTTCCTCCTCCTTGGCCAGAGGCTTTGGGGCAAAGATTTGGCGGGTATATTTGTGGTGCAGATTTTCAGCAACCACGCTGCCTGGGCTGGCCGAGCCGGCAGGTGTAGAGGGGCGAACGGAACATGCAATCAAGATATCGCGTTCAATTGCGGCCGGGAGGACACCAAATAAGGCATAATCGATGTGTTCCCCTGATATCAGTGTTCAGGTCATTGATATAAGCAGCCCCAAGATTACACACCAATTAAGCTGGGGAAATGAATGAACTGTTCATAATTGATAACCATCATGGATGATGACACCTACTTCACCCGCCCAGGCGCTCTCGCGATATACTCTGGCTTCCTCCCGAACCGCTTGACGTATTCATTTGCAAGATTGTTCCAGCGCTCAGCATGGTTCAGCGATGTCCCCAGGGCATCGTAGACCTCGGTGAGGCTGTGATATATCGGAATAGGTTGATGAGCAGCCATAAGGAGAGCAGCTGCCAGCAAAAGGCTAGTGAGACTTGAGGTAGCTTGGTTGCGTGGTGGATCTATACGGTTCGGGGTATCTCCACATGTGACTCGACGCAGCGGGTTTCCACATTGCCAAGGGCCGGCTACCGGCCGTCCATGCGGTGCGTATTGAGAACTGTTTTGAACATTGGATCGTATGAGCCAGTCGTCCCATTATTCCAGTGCACCGGTGGCCTCGGGTTGATCCTTCTGCACGCCACGCTGGTGTGAGTGATCAACCCTGTCACCGCTCGACTGGGCGGGGCCTTGTCATCGAAACAAACAACAAACACCAACCAAAAAATTGCGTTGACAATCTAAACATTCGCCCGGATCTGAATGTCCATTTTTGTTCGCCCACTATCCAAAAGGCTACTAACAACACAGTTGTTCAGATACACAGGATTTCGCCGCCAATGCCTTTCGCTCCTCCATATAGATCCCACTATTCGAGATTTTACCTCGCAATTAGCGAAACGACAACCATGCATCCCCGTCGCGCCCGATAAAGTCAAGATATTATCTACCCCGAGCCATTTTTTGACGCTCCTCATTGTATGCAAAATTCAAGAGGCCCCATTCGCCACTAAATTTGCGTGTAGGATATGATTCAAAGGGCGCAGCACCGGATATATATATCGTCTTTGTATATTGGGTCTGAAGAATCGACATTGGTACGACACAAATTGAACGTAATATGTTACTCCATTGAACCCCATAGTACTTCAGATAAATGCGTTGCACCAATCTTTGAAAGAGCGTCCGGATTTACACCTTTATCTTCACCTCGACTTCAATCGTTCCACCCGGCCCGGACCCAAATCCACGGCGCGGTTGTTGGTGCCCCTACTCCGACAATTTCCAAATCGCGTCCATGTATCGCTATTTCGCAGCCCGAGCCTCCGCGGTTTGCTCGCCAAACTAGTCCCGCCACGATTCAACGAAGGCTGGGGCACCTGGCACGCTAAAATATATGGCGCTGATGATAATATTATTATAAGTGGGCAAGTAATGGATTTTCACGTTTTTCCTGGGGGATATCCTGACGATTCGCAGCGCCAACCTCAATAAATCATATTTCACCAACCGGCAAGATCGTTACCTTTATTTTGACTCCCAGCCGCACCTCGGGAGGTATTGTTTTGACTTTCTCCAGACCGCCTCCACATTTTCATATAAACTGCTTCCGTCGGAGAAGAGCCCTCCAGCCGTGGGAGAACAGTATCCCAGCGACACCCATGACTATGTGCTCCAATGGCCAGACCAATCCACCCACCCTCACCATTTCCATACGCTAGCCCATGACTCCTTCTCGGCGTTACAAAAAGCTCACCGTGGTTCATCTAATCTCGATGAATCCGGTAATAAACCCTCGGTCGACAATCGCGAAAACATATTCCTCTTTCCCATCATCCAGGCGGGTCAATTCAAAATTCGCGAAGAAGAAGAAACCCTCCAATCACTGTTCGATCATCTGACACCTCCCGGATTGCCTTCCCCATCCAAAGCAGGTACTCCCCAGCCCACAGCGCCTGAAAATCGGCCCCTCTTGGATCTTACTAGCGGTTACTTTGGACTTGACCAGCCTTACCAGGATCTTATCCTCGCAAGTGACAAATTTGACGCTCGAATAATCGCAGCAAGCCCTGAGGTTTGTGTTTTTCCCTTCTTCTACTATCTGGGGTTTTGAATGGAACTCTAGGCAAATGGGTTCTATGGCTCTCGGGGGATTTCTGGGCGCATACCGGAAGGCTATACACTGCTTGAACAGCGTTTTATGAGGGCCATTCAGCGGGCAGGCCGAGCATGGACTACGATTACGGGCTCCACCTATGGCCGCGGAATCCAACTTCGCGAGTGGTGGAAGCATGGATGGACATATCACGCAAAGGGTCAGTCCCGGTGAGACTAAATCCGATTACACCTTCTGATCCTAGTGCTAGGTATATGGCTATCGCCGACACCTACGACGCCCCCCATTCTCACCTTGTTTGGCTCAACAAATCTCAACTCACGTTCAGCACACATAGATACAGAGCTCTCATTCATCATGATCATCCCCTCCGTCATTCAGCAGCCGGAAACGAC
>QGOG01014210.1:0-21373 GCA_003313185.1 Collybia sp. MG36
TGGAGGGCTTGAAAATAAGGAACCACGGGCGCGAGAAGTTGCAATGATATGTCGTGTGGTATAACCTGAATGTGTTCTATTATTAAGTATCAGTAAAGCGCACCGCTGGTGAGTCAAAACCAGCACACGCTTGGTCGTCGAGTCACTGCTGCAAGCCGAGTGCTTACCTGGCTGATATAGCATACGGTAAAGGCATTTGAAAGTGAGGAGATTGGAGAGACCACACCCTGCTTTATTTCCACCATAAAACCCGTGGTAGCACCGATTTCGTAACTGTGGATATATTTCAGCTGAAGAAGCAGCAGCAACTGTCAAAAGTCTATTACGCGTGAGACACACCCGCGTGGGCTATGCCTTCCACATCACACACCACCAAAGATCACCACACATAGACACAACACAAGTGACACGACCCCACCTTGAGGCCGACAGAGTCCTCAAAGGCTGCCCATGGTGCCCACCTATATCTTGGGATGTTACTCGATACCTCCACTGATATATCACTGATTGAATCCTGGCTATGTGTCCTTCCGCACCGGGTTAGTTTGCTCGTACCTCCTAATGAAGTCAAATGTCGCCCCATGACACGTGCTTGCCGTTCGGGGCGTAGCTGTGCAAACCAATGGAGCCGACGAAGGCGTCGGATGAGCACTAGAAGCCCTCCAAGATTCCGTTATTCTATGTACGACATACATCGTAACCTTGTTTCAATGTTGGTCGACCGAGGATGCCCGATCAATAGTTCTCGTCATGGATCGTGATTTGAGATATTTCAACCGACGCCAGATCTTGAGATTTTTCTCTGTTATCCGCGACCGCTGTATCACCGTTGCATCCATTTATGTACCGAGCCCTGCTTGGAGCGTTACTAATTATTTTAAACTCTCGCTCAATACAATACCCCCGGACATCGGTTATCTATTTTGATCGGGGTCAAAGTTGTCAGACGCGTAATGCAACATTCCCCTTTCATATTCTCAACATCCCTTCGACCTGCAGCTTAATAGGCGTATTGCAGAATTCGCAAAAATAGATTTCACTAAATGTAGGAGTCGCACGAGTTTCACATTCTTCATATTCAAAGGACCGAATTCGATATTGGCTTCAGCTAGAACTTTATCGTCATTGGCCGCTTGTGCTCATTCCAACAGACGTCACAGGCTGGTGTCAGGGGATATCATATTGCTATTGTCTTTACTAATTACAAATTCCCCCTCCAATACATGAGGGGTATTCTACAGCGAGTCTATACATTGTGTGGAGAAGATAAACAGCTGAATATATATTAAGATGGCGCGTGATACCATTACGACGATCGGTGCCATGGTGAGGAGGTGATTAGATAGATGTCTCTGCTTTCACCCCTGGTCTCTCGACCTCGGGGGTTCGGAGCGCAGCATGGCCGGCGCGTAGTTTGACTTCATGCAACCAACTCTCGCCATGTGATAGAGCCGGCCGGGGGCTGAATACCATTCTGGCCCGGGGGAGTTCCCTATCACCAATAAGACCGTTCGCTGCGCTGATGACTGCTCGACACTTGGAGGTAGCGACGTCTGATGAGATTCCGACTCCCCAGATACTTCCAGCCCCCGACTTCGAGGGAACGGCACCCGAGTGCAGGGCTTCCATGAACGTGACTGCCTTGGATTTAGGAAGGTTATCGGCATTGAGTGTCTGCGCTGAAAATTCGCCGAGGGAAAGGTCAAGGCCAAGGTCTGCGCGTAAAGCTTCGATCGCAGCAAGCACGGGTCCGCGACCATCCCCACGGATGGTCCTGCGAACTCCATCGACCGATATATCTCCTTCAAATCGAAGCATGCTCTGGTCTTCCTCGGGTGGAGTCAATGTGAGTAGGTCGTCGGAGTAGTCGGACATCGGCGATGATGGTTCGCGGGTAAACGGGGAAAGGGGGTAGAGGCGGTAAGAATGAAGGTAGAGGCGACCAGCGGGCTTTGAATCTAAGCAGTATGTACTTTTGAAGGAACCCGTGATCAAGGCTGCCGTCATTTCAGTACCCAGCCTCTCGCTCTTGTCCTGAATAACCTTGTAAAAGGCGACCTGCATCCGGCGCGGTAGATCAAGCATCATAGTTTGCTTAATCACATATGCAGTGCCGGCCTTGCCGCTCTGGCTGCTGACTCTGATCAAATTCTCATACCCAAATCCGAGATCTTTGGGATCGAGAGGGATATAGGGAACGGCCCAGTTTTTGAGACCTTCACCGGTGCGATCAGCTTTTTCCCACCTCTGGGCCTGAGCGTCCAAACCCTTCTTGATGGCGTCCTGGTGGGTCCCCGCGAATGCAGAAAAGACAAGCTGGCCTGCATAAGGGTAGCGCACAGGGACGGCAACCTCATTGCATCGGCACACAAGTGCAACAATCTCGGACAAATTCGAGAAGTCGAGTTGCGGAGAAACACCTTGGGAATACAGATTGAGCGCTAGGGTTATGAGATCGACATTCCCGGTGCGTTCTCCGTTTCCAAGAAGACAGCCTTCAATGCGATCGCCTCCGGCAAGCAGGCCCAACTCGGCGGCTGCAACTGCAGTGCCTGAAATGATGTCAATAACAAGCATCAAAATAACCATCCTTGCTGCCTACCTCTGTCGTTGTGAGGGTGGATACTTAGGACGACGCTCTCGCGCTGGTTGATATTATTGCCGAAGTACTCCACCTGTTACATGAATATAAACGGAGGTTGCTTTGGTTGAAAAGATTACCCACCATGTCGGCATAATGGTTGCTTGGCGCGCATTCGACAGTTGCCGCCAAATTGAACATGACTTTATCGTTAGGGGACGCTTTCCCCCAGGCCTCCAGGACCTTATTTCCGAGCTCAACAGTAAATTCAGGCTCGGTTTGGGAAAATGTTTCCAAGCAGTAATTGAGGGTAAACTTTGTGCCTAGGGGGACAGGGTCTCAGTATGAATCGCCGACGCGGGGTAGAGCACAATTACCAGATCGTGCAGTTTCTTGTTCGGTAAGCTTCTTGACCAGCCGCACAGCATTCAGAGTAAGATCAACTGTTTGCTCTTTCGAGTTGCGGAAAACAACTTCGCGGAAGACTGGGGAAACAGCGTTGTAGAGATGGATGATAGCATGCTTCGTTCCAGCAAGAGATGCAATAGATCGCTCGATCAGATCGGGTCGTGCGGGTGTAATAATCTACACAAGAAAACGCATGTTACATTGGAATAACATCATCAGTGAGAGATAAAACCCACTTGCAATGACACATCGTCGGGAACTTCACCTCCCTCAATAATGGAACGCACAAATTGGAATTCTAGCTCAGAGGCCGAAGGATAAGCAACTTCGATTTCCTTGAACCCGATTTTAACCAGTGCCCTGGAAATGGTGTCAAAACATGACAATAAACTATGGCAAAACTGACCGGAAGAGCTCCAATTTCGTCTGGTTGCTCATGGGATTAACTAATGCTTGGTTACCATCCCTGAGGTCTGTTGAGAGCCATCGCGGAGCAGTAGTAGTCCGCTGAGCAGGCCAACGTCGAGCGTAACCGGCTGGGAATGGTACTGCAGGATAAGGTAGATACTTCGTTGATGGGTCGTGTCTGCGAAGTGTTGTTAGCTCAGGGAAAGGAAGGGTCCATAACCCTGGTTCGGACGCACAGCATGGGCATTTTGATGTATGAGGTATGCAAACACAATGCAAGTGGTTTTTCGAATGTCAGACTTGGAACTGGGTTATGCCTCTTAAATACCAAAATGGTACCCCGGATAGTGACCCTGTTCACGGTTGGCACTGGCCTATTTCTTCTCAGTGTCGAAAATAACCCCACCTGGATCACAGCAAGGAGCTTCGCCGGAAATAAAGTTAGCGATCAAGTGTTCGCTACGTGCTGTCCTCATGGAGTCGCCAGTTGGGTGGAGATACAGGTGACGAAATCGGGAGTAACAACCCGGTTTCTGTTGGAGGGATCCCCACCATGGTATATGATGCCGTGAGACGAGCACGGTGGAAACTAGCGATCGAAGGGCGGATAACATATGCCATACGCCAACATCCTGGATTCGATAGTGTTCCTTTCTCTACCAGAAATAAGTGCCGGACCACCAATGACTAATGTAAGTTACCATTTCGTCGTTCCCGTTCCCTAGCTGTGGATAATGCCAAGAGCACAGAGTCATCACACGCATTCCAAGGAACAGATGATATGCTTCGATTGATATTCAGCACAGCCATGGGTTTAAAACTCGTGGCTTTCATGGGAGATATCATCGCATTCCAAGCTTAGTCGCATCGTAGGAGCGCCGTCCCCGCTGGAATTCTGCAGGTTTCTTAATTCATCCTCCCGAACAAGCTTCCCGAACAAGCTTCCATAAAACACACACTAATCTGCTCCTCCGACGAATGAGGGAGAGATCATTCAGAATGCATGGGGATGAGATTCAAAAATTACACTTAGCATTCCACAAGCCGACGCGATTGGATGACGCTGATGAATTGGTGTTTCAAGAACATAACCATATCCGGGTAGTCATTCATATCAACACAAGTGCCTTCATCTAAATTTAGCAACAAATGATTAGATAGTATCGCGAACACACGAATGTCTGCCACAGTGTCACCTGGGAGAGATGTAAATTACAACAATATTTCTGTGTCTGGATGACTAGGTTTCCATGGGTAGTGTTGTCTCGTGAGTGGCTTGCAAGATCTCCAGGGGCCCAAATCTTGAATGGAAATCTCTCGCATGGAGTCGCGGGATTGCACCATGTCTGAAGCCGTGTGACCGCAACATTTGCCCGGACAAAACGGGGTCATGTCATGATATGATCGAAATATTAGCGAGATGATAGGCATATGCAATTGGCTCGCCCATAAAACAATGAAAATACATGGATGTCAATTTTCGGCTGGCTTGGTTGGTTGGTGGAAACTCTATTTCTGTATTTCAAAAATTATCTGCATACCCATAACTGGGGTTTCCGATGAGAGATCGGGATCAGGATCAATCATCACCGGTCTAAATTTGAGTTGGGAATTTACGTTGGGCAACTTGGGCTTTATTTTGGTGAAGTTTTCGTAAAGCCATGCAGATCCATTTGCCCCTGTTTGGTCGTAGCTATTGTGGCACTGATTGATTGGGTGCGACACCACAGCCAAGTCGCTCTCACCAGAATCTCCAAGTTTTGCGCACATATTAGCTCATTCAATCAAATCCCAGGGTTTTCCTCGGATACGTGGAAATCCTAGTTCCTAATTTTTCGCAATGTCTTGGCATTTCTCATTCACTTTCGGGGGAGTTATTTCCACCAACCTCTGTTTTAAGACATAGGTGCCGACCCCGACGCTCCTGGTGGAATATGATCGTGGCCAATTGTGGACATATGGGCGATGATTTCCACTGTAATTACAGCACCTTTTTGCTCCATTTGAGTGACCTTGAAAGAATTTTAGTGGTGCGCCTCGTTTTCGGGCGTGGGGTGAATCAGTGAACATTGGGTTGCCTAACCAGCGTCATGCTTTCTCTTCTGGGGAGGTTTGAAATCCCATCTGTTCCAATCGGGATCCATGGCGCCTCTCCCCAGTAAACTGGGTCTCCTATCCAAAACTCGGCTTGGTTTCCGTAGTCTACTTCTATTCTAGCACACCGGTTTTTATTTATCAGTCGTTTCATTCTTAAAAAACCAGTAATGTCCAATCGTAATCCTCAAACAATTCTCATGGACCCCGCGACTGATGCAAAACTCCAGGCGACTTCGCGTCGCACATCCCTCCAAACGACATCATCAGGTATGACTTACGATGGGTGGTATGCGATAGATAATGATGTCTATAAAGAGCTCCGCGGCGAGCCTGAACCCCCCTCCAACACATCATCGAGTCTCCAAGTAGGGCACTCTGCACATTCAGATGGCTCGACGCTAGCGGACGACTCGTCCGAGAAAGAAAGTCTAAGGGTAACCCGAATAACAAAACAACCCGAGGACAACATTGTCAATTGGAGTAGCCCCAACGACCCAGATAATCCCCGAAACTGGACCAACAGACGAAGATGGATTGTGACGCTCGTCGTCAGCCTTTTCACCTTTATTAGGTGAATATGGAATCTACGCTACTCTCTATCCCTCTCATATCCTTTAGCCCTGTTGCTTCATCAATATCATCCCCGGCATTACCCGCCATCTCTAAAGCCCTGGACATCCCACCTGGGTCAATCCTTGAGAACATGTCTCTCTCAATTTTTGTTCTCGCTTATGCTCTTGGGGTACGTCATATCCAAGTCAACAGTGCCTTTTCTAAACCACCTCATAGCCCTTAATATGGGGCCCTTTATCAGAGCTATTTGGACGTCTCGTTATTTTACAAGTCTCTAATATCTGGTTTCTCGGTGCGGCTGATTCCCTAAATGGTGATCACCACCCTAAAATCCAATTTTATCTTTATCTAGTCTTCAACACACTGTGCTCCGTCGCAAAGACACCGACCCAAATGCTCGTTTTTAGATTTCTCGCAGGATTTGGCGGAGCTGCTCCCCAATCCCTGGGTGGGGGTGTGGTGGGTGATCTTTGGTCACCTGAGGAGCGTGCGATGGCTATGAGCTTGTATTCTTTGGCCCCACTTGTCGGACCCTCTACCGGGCCCCTCGTGGGGGGATGGATTGCAGAACGCACACAATGGCAATGGGTCTTCTGGAGCGTGAGTATCGCTGACGGTCTTTTGCAAATCGCTGGTTTTGTGAGTGGAGTTAACTCCCTGTTCCAAAATTAACCACTAAAGGGCCCGCGCACTTCAAGATTTTCATCCGCGAGACTTACGCACCGGAAATCCTGAAGCGAAGGGCGCGCGAAATGCGCAAAGCCACTGGGAACGGAAAGCTGCGGTCTGCGTTTGAGCGGCCTGATCGTCATTGGACAACTGTCATGGGGCGTGGCATGGTGAAACCCCTCGTGTTTCTCGCGACCGAGCCTATCGTGCAAGTTTTTGCCCTGTACATGGCCGTGTTGTACGGCGTGCTCTATCTCAGTTTAACAAGTCAGCTCCATCCAAACGGCTCTCCCATCATATCTCTGACTTGTGCCACCTGTCAGGCTTTGTCAAGGTATTCACCGACCAGTATGGTGAGACGACTGGAATAGCAGGTGTGCACTACCTTTCCATTGCGTTGGGTTCCACAGGCGAGTCATCCCATATCTTGATCTCTTCTTCTCCCCTTCTGACTCGCTGCACTTCCAGTCGGTGGGCAAGTCGGGGCTCGGGCACTCAATGTGATTTACCGCAAGCTGAAGGCGAAGAATGGGGGTGTGGGTACACCAGAAATGAGGTATGGACCCCGTTATTTTTCGTGATGGATCTCATGTGAATGTTGTCTAGGCTCCCGCTTCTCATGGTGTCCGCGACAACGCTGCCAGTAGGGTTGCTCATTTATGGCTGGACCGCGAATGCCCATGTGTTTTGGCTCGTCCCAGGTACTTGCTTCTTATCATGCTCTATTCGGTTTTTAACCCCTCCTGCTGGGTGTTATAGACCTGGGTGTTTTCATCTACTCTGTTGGAATAGGTGAGATCTTGGCGTGTGCTTGCGATCGTTTCATTCATATGGATATTCATGCGAGGCGGTAATTGGACATGTATCCAAACATATTTGGTGAGTTTTAAGAGTGGGGATTCACTCCATAATGCTTATCTCGACTACTAGGTGGACAACTATGCTCTGCATGCGGCCAGTGCTATTGCTGGCGTTGCCTCTTTCAGGGCTTTTGCCGGCTTTGGCTTCCCACTCTTTGCTGACAAGATGTACAGCCGCCTTGGAGACGGTGGGTGTTCCCCATTCGCTGATATGCCTGCTGACTACGGCATTTGTACTGATCAGGGTGGGGTAACTCGATACTCGCTCTGATTTGTCTGGTGATTGGGTGCCCAGCTCCGTTCATATTCTACAGATATGGTCCCAGATTGCGGGCGTGGAGCAAAGCAGCAGCAGTTGAGGTCTAGGCACATCAGGAGCATCTGCCACTAGTCATGTTGGAGGCTGCACTTCATTTGGCATAATCGAATCCAATGGCGCGCTGGTATTGACGAATCATGTCATGCGATTAGCTAAATATTAATGGACCCAAACAACTGGCGGGTCGTATGTCTATTTACTGGCGAGATGTAGAACCACGCGTGAGGAAACATGCACTATTGCCATGTATGGGAGGACATCACCACGAACAGGGGCTGGGTGCGAAATCTCTGCCATTAACGTTTATCCTTGCTATGTTGGGCCGCCTGACGTCTGTGTGAATCGGGCCGCTGGGAAGCGTACCGTGGAGGCGGGAAATGTATCCTCCACCGCACCGGCTCACGGGCAGGCCCAGAAGACCTGAAGAAGCTCCGCGCGTCATGACGTGGGAGTGCGGCTGGGCACGCCACACCCTTGTCGCTGGAAACGTTGAAGTAGCTCGCACCGTCGAGCAGCTACCCGGTGGATTGGTTTCGCAGAATCACGGCTTACCACCGCCGAACGGGGATCGTACATGCTTATCGAGTCCGATACAGCGGGTGTTTGGGATGGAGCTTTGGATCTGCCAATTGTGTACCGCGTTGCGCCCTAGTTTTGCCCCATTGTATGGCGAATGAAAGAAGTGCATCGATATGAGCGGAACTTGGGATATGAGACGAGTCTAAACCCGTACCGGTCTTCCTCGCCTGCCATCTCTGATGGAAGTCTCACTCGGCCAAGCTGACTGGATAAGACTGTACTTTACACATTCGCCCATGCCGACTGGATGTTGAGGGCTTCTGGCCGCTGTTCCGAGGCGCTCAGCATTGCCAAGGATTGTGAAGACAATGATAGATAGCATTGGAACCCTAGAATCAGATATAGGACATGTTTTTGATACGTTAAGATCTATTGCCAGGAGTTCATCTGGGTCCTTGGTGTAAAAGCTTCGGGAGTGTCCTACCCAATGAGTGGCAAGCATGCGTAAGAGGTCAGGTGACTCGGCGCGTCGGGAGAGATTCTCGAGATTTATCATTTGAGCTGCTATTTACAACATTTCTGCCCAGTTATTCTGCTTCATGGCCGTCGGGGGATAGATTTGGTGATGATCAGTGTGTCCGGGATCGTCCGCAGATAAGGCAATCACATGCACCTCAGCATTTGCGGTATTCAAAGGATCATAAGTTGGCACTGCGAAACAAACCTAATTTGCGATAGTTGTAATGTCAGGTGTTGGGAATGACTCCGACTGAGTGTGCCTGTGGCGAGTGAAAATCGGAAATATTGTTATTCCTGACGCTCGGTGGCCAGGATCCCCGGGCGAAATGATGGGGGTTTACGCAACGCCAGCGAAATAAATTGCGGCAAACGGCAGGGTCTTGAGATCCTTGAATAACATGCAAATCTGAGAAGCGGAATTCCTCAGGTACGCCTGTGCTGTCGTACATCAATTCCGCGGGAGATGACACGATGAGAGCAGGCCGACGGGCTGTGTGACGCCTTCTCGTAAGGAATTGGAAGTGAACCTCAGGCAACGATCGTTGTGCGGTCTTCACTTTCCCTGTCAAAGTGGCGGAGATGGTGGTTAAGAGTTACTCCAACACTGTTGTGCAATGGAACGACCATGAGAGGTGGACTGAATGTGACCACGACCAAGTGACATGGTCGTGACACTTCGGTCACGATGTCACAGCCTGCGCGTGTATCGCCGTCGACGAAATACAGTTGGAATGAGAAATGCTCCTTGCTTTGAAACCGCCATGGTGTTCGTCCGAAGATACCAAAAATTCAATGTTTAGTCTCCAATGGATTTCCCACCTCTATATGTGGCCGTTAGCCGAACTCCATGCGAACCAACGACGACAAACGCGGAACAGGACATGTAATACATATTGAGAAGACTCGTGGTCAAACGTTGGAGGGGAGAATGAGTGGGAAGGGGAGGGTGACGGAGTAGAGTTGGACGAGACGAGGGCACCGCGAGGCAAATGGTCAACAAAGCCAAATAACACTGCCACCAGGTGAGACACAACAAAGGTCAAACTTGGGTCCAAACATCCTCAGGCTGTGGTGGGATCCAGTCATTCTGTCCCGAATTCCACAATTCCAAGCCCACTATACATCGATTACAGCGCTCATTTGTGGGTGTAGAAAGCCCATTTAATGAACAGCAACAACTTGGTCTTCAACTTCCCACCAGTCGACGACTTTTTGAACAGTTCTCACAACCAAGACAACGACACAGAAAGACCCAATTCACCTCACTTTGTAATTAAACTTCCGCCTATGGCCGCGGCTCCTGGTCTCCGGCGTTCGGGTCGCCACCGTACTGCATCTGAGAGCGCTGGCCCCTCAGGCTCGGAGTACCATGGAAGTGACCAGTCGATGGAAGCACATCCAAATGAGGCTCCAGAGGAGGAGGAGCCACAGGTGGAATATGCCACAACTAGGAGGGGAAGAAAGATTGTGAAGAAGACCTACATCGAGAGTGACGACGATGGTATTCCTCCTGACCAGCTTTTCGACGAGGACGAAATAAAGCCAGCGGCCCGCCCGCCATCTGTAGGCGAGGACGAGGGCGAGGACGAGGATGGGATCCGTCGCTACCCTCGCAGACACTCACGCAGGCTGCCAGACTTCATCGTCAGTGATGAGGAAGACAAGCCCAATGGCGGTTCCCGCTATTCAACCCGCAGCAGAAACAAGAAACCACCTCCCCGACGTCCCCAGCCCGTGTCCAATGGCACAAACATCCCGCGTTCCTCAGGCCCTTCTCAGCGGGCACGTCGTCTTAGCCGCCGCAACGCCGCACGAGATCATCACGATGAAGAGGATGTCTACATAGATCACACCTCCTCTGGTGCTTCCGCCGATGCTGATGGTTCGTTCGACGATGCACCTCACACTTCTTCAGACCTTGAACCGGAGCCCGAACCCGAACCTGAGCCCGAACCTGAGGATGAAGGGGATGGGAAACCCTATGCACTGAGGCAACGTCAGCGGATTAATTACGCTATTCCCCCACCTTTGGAAGATATGCCTAAGCCTCCGCCTAAGGCAAATGGTGGCCGAGCCGGTGGCAGGAATGGGTGGCATGGGGGTGGTCATGGAGGGGGTAAGGGGAATTCTAAAGGCAGGGGTCTGGGGTGGAGCGCTTCAGGAGCTGAACTTGGTCGGTGGATGGGGATGAACGCGGACGACTCGGTGAGTACATTTCCTCCAGCACATCTGCAATATCTGACATTCTAAAGGACTCTGACCATGGTATGCGGGGTCCGCGTAAGCCATTCGGCATGGATCCATTTGGAGGTGCCGCTGTGGCAGGCGCCGCGGGAGGAGGGATGATTTCCGGGGATTTGGCTGCCGGGGGCACCCCATCAAACTTAGGCAAGATCGGAGATGCAGGTCAGTCACATCTCTGGCCGGGGTACTGAAGCTCATGTCGACTAGCCCTTGCTGATGCCGATCCATTGGGCGTCAATGTGAATGTAACCTTCGATGAAGTTGGCGGATTGGATGACCGTATGGTGACATTATGCTATGATATAAACCCACTAACTCGCCGTAGATATCCATTCGCTGAAGGAGATGACCCTCCTTCCTCTACTATATCCTGAAGTATTTCAGCGATTCAATGTCACTCCGCCGCGCGGTGTGCTCTTCCATGGCCCCCCAGGTACTGGCAAGACTTTACTGGCAAGGGCGCTCGCCGCCAGCTGTCGTACCAATGGGAAACAAATCTGTAAGCACAATTCTCTTCTCTTCTGCATTACCCTTATCCCCCACAGCATTCTTCATGCGCAAGGGCGCTGATTGCCTCTCAAAATGGGTTGGAGAAGCTGAGCGCCAGCTCCGACTTCTGTTCGAGGAGGCCCGAAACTCCCAGCCGTCTATCATCTTTTTCGATGAGATTGACGGCCTCGCGCCTGTACGATCGTCCAAGCAGGACCAGATTCATGCATCCATTGTCAGCACCCTTTTAGCCCTCATGGATGGGATGGACGGCCGAGGCCAAGTTGTCGTCATCGGCGCAACCAATCGCCCTGACGCAATTGACCCGGCCCTGAGGCGACCTGGGCGCTTCGACCGCGAGTTCTACTTTGGTCTACCTGGATTGGAGGCGCGCGAGAAGATTTTGGGCATCATGACCAAGGGCTGGGACGGCTGGGGCGAAGCCGAGGGAGAAGCAGGCGTGAACAGGCTACAGGGCCTCGCGAAGCTCACCAAAGGCTACGGCGGCGCGGACTTGAGGGTAAGATCATTTGAACACTTCCATTTTTTACTGTCATTTGATGCCGGACCAAGGCATTATGTACGGAAGCGGCTTTGAACGCCGTCCAAAGGAAGTACCCTCAAATATACAAATCTAACGAGCGTCTATTATTGAAGCCGGAGTCGATTGGCGTGGGCCTCCGTGACTTCATGATTTCGATTAAGAGTATGATTTCATTATTGTCCATATCCGTCGGCTATTAATAGATACCTTTCTAGAATTAGTGCCGTCTTCAGCCCGGTCTTCGTCTTCCGCTGCGACCCCACTACCGCTGCAATTCGTGCCTCTGTTGTCAGAGACCTTGGAAAAGGTAAAATCTGTAGTTACACGGGTGTTGCCTGTGGAGAAAAAACGAACGGCGTTAGAGGAGGCAGAGTTCGAGGATGATGATGGAGAGGAAGGTGCTCTCGAAAGGGAAATGCTCCAGCAATGTATGCATTTTCCCGGCATTGCCACTCTTTATTTATGATTCTTATAGCGATGGAAACATTGAGGGTGTATCGACCAAGGATGGTCCTGCATGGGCCAGTTGGCATGGGACAGGGATATGTCGGCGCGGCTGTGCTGCACCACCTTGAGGGCTATCATGTGCAAAGTCTGGAACTGGGAACGTTGATGAGCGATTCCACGAGGGTGAGCCGCAACCATATTTTCAGCCACCCCCAGCTGATCTGATCATATATCAGACAATCGAAGCGGCGATTGTCCAGCTATTTGTGGAAGCCAAACGCCACCAGCCATCAGTCATTTATATCCCATCTCTAATCGGGTGGTGCGCCGCAGTGTCTGAGACCTCACGCTCTACTGTGCGCGCGATGTTGGAAACGCTCTCGCCCACAGACCCCATACTCCTCCTTGCCATCGTCGACGGACCATTCTCTTCACTGCCTCGCGACGTCCGGGCATGGTTTGGTCCAACCAAAAATAACCGTGTAGGGCTCAAACCCCCTACCATCGTGCAAAGGGCTGAGTTCTTCGAGGCTCTCATTACGGACATCAACCGCCCCCCAAACCGATTTGCTGATGGGATCAAGCGGCGAAAGCGCATCTTGGAGGAGCTCCCGATCGCGCCGCCGTTGGAGCCGCGACAGCCTACTACGGTAGAATTGGCGCTCCAGGAAGAGAATGACCAGCGTGTCATCACGCTCCTGAAGTACCGTCTGGGACCCATTTTGACGGAACTGAAGCGGAAATTCAAGCGGTTCACAAAGCGGGCAACGGTTAGCTTTTTTCCTCCTGTCATAGTGGACAATCCTGATGACGTATGTCACATAAAGGAAGAGTACGACTTCGAACAGTATCATCACCATCCACCCCCGGCCCCTGTTGAAATTACTACTGCCATTACGACGGTTGAAACTGTCGAAATGCAGATGGATCCCATTGAAGTGATTGAGGTTACTGAAACACAGACCACAGAGGTCAAAAGCACGGCCCTCAATGGGATCCTCATTCACGAACCTCCGCCGCTTCATCCTCAGCCGCCACCTTTGTTTGACATGGACCTCGAGAGGATGCATACGGATCTCTACAAGGGACGATATCTGACCCCGCAAGACTTCCTCAACGATGTCGGGAAGATGGTTCACAACGCGGATGTCCGTGCTCATGAGGACCTGGACCGTTTGTACAAGGCTCAAGCCATGTTTACCGCGGCCCAAGTTAGCATACAGGAGTTCGACCCCCAGCTCCGCCTGGAGTGTGAGCGCATGGCGGTCAGGGAACGCAAGCGTCGGGAGGAGTACAGGAAAGCAAAAGACAAGGCGAAGGCACAGAATGGGGATGGAAACCAGGAAAACGGCAACCAGGCTCCCGGAGCCAGGAGGAGCGCGCGGAACAATGGCCTGCAGCCTGAACTCACGATCACTGATCCCGTGAAGCTGGAGCGCAAATTGAAGCGGCAACGATCTGATGGGACGCCCACAGACTCGAATGGGAATGGGTCGGAAGAGGAGAACGCGAGCGCGAGGGAGGCTAAAAGGAGTAAGGTGCATGATATGGACGAGGATGAGCGGGATCCTTTGGACACATTGGGCTCGACACCGCAATCAGGCTCGCGGGTCCTGAATGTTCATTTTGCATCAGATGTCCAGCCCATGCAACCGCTGGGCGAGGAACCTGCCCCCGTTGCAATACCCACACCACAACAGGATGATATGGTTATTGATACGCAATCCGATAGTGATCCTCCCCGGCGTGGCTTCCCTGGGTCGCTGCTAAACCCGATATCACCGTCAGAAAGCCAGTATCCGCCCTCAACAGCAACAAGTATAAACGGGACGCTGTCCGCACCAACCCCTCACATTCGACTCAACAACTCGTTTTTGACCAAACCCATCTTGACGTCCATCCAAGATTCAAGACATGCCTCTCCCCTTCCCACCATTGTCTCACCAGCAACCACAGCCCCACAAGCCGCAAAATCCCACTCCCCCGCACCCGTGGCTATTGAACGAACCCCATCGCCTCTACCCGAATTCCATCTTGATTCGTCTCTAGTATCCCAGCTGCGCGATATCCTGCGCGATAGCACTGCATCGCTCACCATTGAAGAACTCGAACAACTCCGGGCGACTTGCCTTGGGGCCGTCTGGCGCCACCGATCCGAATGGGATAGGGACAGCCTTGCTCGGGAGCTGCTGTGTACTGTCAAGGAATTTGTGGACGAGGTTGGTGAAGCTGATATCGGCGAGGACTCTCCTTAATTAAGCCTAGACATGTATTCTGACCTGTTTCTCCGACTATTGTATCCCTCCCGCATATTTCACTTATTGATAACCAGCAACCAATATTCGTTCTGTAACTAGCTGATGATATACAAAATTTCATTATGGCTGCGATCCCAATGGTCTGCAATGCCGTTGGATATGCTATGGATTGATTAATCCGTTTTAACGTGCGGACTGGGGATTAGGCCAGAGTCACGCCATCCCCTTCAAAACTCTTTCAGTTAAGGCGCAGTGTCATCCACGGGTTTAGCTACCGCGAGGAAACGATTACGCTGAAACTAGGATGACCCAGACCCAAGGTCAATCAATATCTGCGACCAGCGCGCCCGCCCCCGGGTCCTTGGTATGGCCCATAATCAGGGGGTGGCCGACCTCCTAAGTAAAAGATGTTGTCAAAAAAATGGCATGGGAAAAAAATCCAAAACGACAAACCTCCCCGCGGAGGGGCCACAGGGGGCGGGGACTTGGCACGGGTAGTGGTGCTGGGAATGACCGCATTGCGGAAAAGATTCATCAAGTCCTCGGTCCTGAACACGGGGCCTATATGACAGTTTAAGCTCCATAACAGGGTGAGAATGGGAGCTAATACATACCATCAAATAGGCTGGGAGCGGGGAGTTCCCCGATGAACCAAGAAATCACAGGTGGGAGGACGGGCCCACGGTTTTTCTCCTCATCCCGGTCTGGCACTCGAGGGGGTGGGAGTGGTGCCCGCTCACGCTCCCTTTCCCAAGCAGGAGGTGGCTGCGGAGAGAATCGTCGACGTGAGGAGCCTTCCCAACGATTCTCACGTTCTCTGTCTCTTGGCGGCGACGCTGGGCGAGGCCGTTTATGGCCTTGACTGTAATCTCCCCCGCCCCTCTCCTCTCGCTTTCTATAATCAGGAGAAGAGGGCCTTTTATGCGTGTTACTCGAAGCATGGTTCCCAAGGATCGACTGTTGTGTCTCTGCTCGCGTAACACCGCTTGGCTGGGAAGATTTGCGAGCCATTGCGAATCCTAGATCCCGCGCGGCGATTGCGTCCGTTCCGAGGTACATGTGTCGTTGTGCAAATCGCTTAATGGGCGGGTCTGCGAATGCACTGAATACTGGGAAAATACTTGCTCCATTTGAACACTGACCTGATGGGTATACCTCTGCAATGCGCTTCTCAAGTTTCTGGGCGGCTTCCAAATCCCCATATTGATATTCGAAGCGAGCCCAGCGTTCCCAGAGTGGTCGGGCGCGATCAGGAGGGAACGTTGTTATCACACGTTCGAACAGGGCACGGGCGTCTACAATGACATGGTTAGTGAGGGCAATGGAAATTATCAAAAGCTCCGCCTACTCTTTTCGTCATTAATGGAGATCAGGAAGCCCAGGTACCTCAGTACGAATTCAATCTCATCCGCGAAAGTATCCAGACCCTTCTCGAATATGCGACTTGCTACGGATTTGTCATCCGAGCAATGGTACTCCATTAGGGCTGCGAAGGTGTCGGTCGAATACACGGCTCAAACGACCTCAACCACGTACCTGCAGCTTCGTAAACCTCCCATGGTGTCCAGCGATCCTTCCGCGCCCTGCCAAAGATGGCACGAGATGACTTGACGCCCTCTGCGCGCCGTCCGAAGCGCATATAAACGATATATGCCAGCCCATACTCTGTCCGCCTCTCGGACAGCTCTGAGGACTTGGGCGGCTTATCGTCCGACGACTGGGTATTAAAGGACGAGTTGTTCGAACCGTTCCCTGTTTCGGTTGCGGAGGCGTTCGCACTGTTGATTGCTGCCAGTATAGCACCATTCGTGTCGATGTTTGTTCGTGCTTCGATGACCTCAAGCTCGGTCCGCAGGGCAGCAAGGAATTTGTCAAAGGTCGCATGGACATCCGCAAATTCTTTCTTTGCTTCCTGCGCCTCCACGTACGTGAACGTGAGGAGAAAACTAAGTATGGTTTGAATCGACTGCGTGGATGAATGCTCGAAACGCACCTGCCCGGATTGGCCTCCATCCCAGCCTTCAGGATCGACATGGCTTCGTCGGTCTTGCCAATACTATTTGTCCAGGTATATGCCATAAACCTGGACAGGGATCAGTCTCCAATATATTTCTGTGAGGAATCAATCTCACGGACCATATCTCCGTGTAGTATCGCATGCGGATGACAGCCTTCCGGTAAACACCCTGGATCCGGCTTATCAGCGTAGCCTTGTCCTTTTCCTCAAGTTCCAGTGGATTGCTCTCCTCCCATTTGAGATAATTCTTCCACTTCCCGATAAGAGTTCTCTCAGATGTATCAAAAGTCGGCAGAGATGGGAGAAATATGTCCGGCCGTCCTGGAGGACCTGTGGAAGGGGGGAAAAGTGATTGCAAGTGGTTCGTTAGCTGCCGCAGTGTTGTGCGGGCTTGCATATGTGAAGGAGACAGATCGGCCATGAATTTTTTGGCTGTGATTCGGCTTAAATTTGTTTCAAACGTTTCCAATTCTTGCCAAAGATGCTCGACATTATCCAACGGAATCTGCACAGCGCGGTGGTACACCTTCCGAAGCGCGTCCATCTTCTGCTGCTCCTCCCATGTTGTCGTCGTCTACAGATTGTTAGTCACAGAATGGCGCAAATTATGAATATGCACCTCTCCAGAATTCAAGAATTGGATATAGTCACTCCATATCTCGCCCGATTCCTTGTCCTGCCCAACGTGGCTCAATGCAAACTCATAGGACTTTCGTACAATCTCCCGTGTTGCGGTCCCCGTGTTAATGCGGCTAGCGAACCCGTTAGAACGGAAGGTGGGGATGTGTGAAGCGATACTTACCGAACATATGTGAGATAGAATCGCCATAAGTCTACACACGGTGATGTTCTCAAGAATTGGATGAATAGTTCTTCAGCAGCTGGGAAGGTCTCCTGGTCGTTCAAGAAATGACTGATGTATGCAATTTGGGCAGTTGACTGGGAGAAAATGCGATCAGACAGATTTGAGCATAACCCGGTGAAACCTTGAGGTCACACACAGTGTTCGGGTATTGTTTCAAAAGCGCGTCGAAAGTCTCTCGTATTTTTGGGAGTTCTCCACTATTTTCAACAATTTCAACAAGCCTCAGCCAGCCTTCTGGGTGGTGAGGTTTCTCTTTGAGTTGAGCCTTGAGTGTGTCGTATTCTGTTGGGGTTGGCATGTCGGGTGCTGGTTCAGACTTGACGGGGCTATTGAAGGGATTGAAAACATCTTGAGTGGGTGTCACTTCTAGAGAACGGCCAGAATATTCGGAATTTTGGTCTGTCGCCGGTGGTTCCGACATGAGTGAGTGCAAAATGTCGACCGACGGTGAATATATACGAACAGCAAATTTAGTCTCCCGCAATCGGGGCTGCTGGTCTTTCCCACAATTGCTTTGTCAGGGCGGTTTCTCAGATTATCATTTTATCTTCTACATAGAGTACATGTAGCGTTGAGAATTAAAAATTCAAGAAATAGGTAGATATTCCATCAACGCCTGAAAACTGAAATGGCATATTTGATGGACGACCCATTGTGTCTTCGCCCATATTTGATCCTATGCCGGATGTCCTGTCTTCAGCATCGTGAAAACAATTCGAGATTCGAGCTATACGCGAAATCTAAAGCTTAGACCGCAGGGTCCGATCCGCTAACAGAGCCCATGGCCCCATATTGGTGGGACTGAAAGCCTCCTGCACGAGACTAAGGTTCTGTACTAGAGCTGGTTGGAACCTCGAGGGATCATGTATGAACGCGCCCCCCTCCAGGATCAAGGAGCTGTCGTACCCAATGATCACCGGGTCGTCGGTGCAGTTCCTCTGCGCGGGGGTGTACGTCGAGAGCTCAGACAAAGAACGTGACAGAGCATAATCCCCCTCGCAGTTTCCCCGTGCAGGGGTATACACTGAGGATCCGGGTAGTGTGAGCTGTGGTACGTGCAGTTGGGCATAAGACGTCCTATAGTTTCCCTGAGGGAAAGAATGTGTCAAGGGTTCGGGCATAAGACGCCGTAGTTCCCCCTCCGTAAGGACCGGCGACATTCCATCAACCATCGCCCGTTGATCAGGGCGATTGGCTCGACTTGTAAGATTGTTGGTCGTTGGCGGGTTGGTAGAGTAGTTGTATTGCTCCTGGTACCCTATCGGGGTATTTGTAGGTGTTGGGCTCATGCCGAGATATGTGGGGTGTCTCCATTGCCGTTGAAAGTTTGTATCCCATGAAGGCTGGTTGCTGTCTGAAGGGACCCCTGGAGGGAAGCTGTTTGAGTTCCTGGGTCGGCATGACGTAGGATTGGTCTGGTGCCTGGCATTGTTCGAATGGAGAAGCGATGGTGTTTGAGAAGCAGAGCCGGGGATGTGTGAGTGAAGATCACCCCACTGGGGGATGACCGGGGATGAGGTGAAAATGGTTGGATGAGTTCGAAGGTAGTGAAGCCTGGCTTCACAGGCATGCTTATACTCACGGGTAGTGTAAGGGGTTTGGGGTGATTGCTGTCTTGTGGAGGAAATTGGGTCCATTGGGAGGAGCGATGTGACCGGGACTGAAATTGGGCTCAGTGGTGGGCTTGGCGGGTTTGGAGTGGTGGAAGTGTGCGGTGTGGTGGAAATATGGGTGCGGGGCACTTTGGCAAGGACAGGGGAGCCTGAGGCGGAAGGTGTGGACGTCGGCGGGGGGGGCTCGACAAAACAGTGCCCTGGTCTGCTCAAATGTCTATTCAGAGCGTCCTTACGACTGTACCTGCGATAGAATTCAGCGAGTAATTTAGATACCAGGCGGAGAATAAAACTTACGTGCGGGGACAGGTTGGGCATTTCTCCCGGATCCCCTGCTTGTCGGGAGAACACACGCGGTTTTTATGGCGCCATAAGGAACATATTGCCAATGATGTATGACAACGGCTACAAGCCTGTGAGCGTGCATTAGTTTCTGCTGGCACGTTCAAAGACTGACTCACTACCCGCCCAACCCTTGCCTTGCCTGTAGATTTTGCAAGTTTCGTTGATGTAGCAGGGATTGTGCCGCACTGTTCGATCGGGGTTGGGGGTAAGGATGATACGTCAGCCACTGGTGATGGAGATGGAGAGCCTGTGCGCCAACGCATTTTAACATGACTCCAGCGCGGCATGGATGGATGGAGAGCAAACAATATCAATAGAAATTGCAGGAGAAAATTGGAAGGACTAGATTGAACGGATGGGGGGGGCAGAGGTTGGAGGGCGACGCAGGATATATATACTAATAGCACTGTGGCTGGCGAAAGGCCGGGGCGGAAACCTGACAGTCAACGGAGATGGCATACCATGAACCACCATCCGTCTGCAAGACAGTCTTCAGCCCATTGAGGTAAGTTCGGCCAATTCTGCGACAAATTCCAATACCGAAACCGAAATTAAAGTCCACCGGTTGGATCAATATGATAACCATATGCAGGTATCCGAGTCTACTGGCATCCGAATGGGGTCAGCTCCTAACTTTTTGTCTTCCAAAAGCACGCTCAACACTTGAAATAGGCCGAAAAAAGGAATTGGTATACCACAGTCAGTGTCCTGCGCCGGTCACAAGGGGGTATCCTCAGCAATGAATGATGTGGTATAATTTTGATTGCTTCCTGGTTGGGGATAAAATAGTGCCACATATTCCGAAGGAGCAGAAGAAATCGATTTCTGGAACAGCTTTGACCCTTGCGGATGTTGTAGCGCGCTCTCGGGGAGGTGTCGTCACTGGGTCTTGCCATCCAAGAAATCGCCCGCTGGAGCAAGTCACAATTAGACCTTCCCATAGACGGTGGAATGGGTCAGATTCAAGTTATATAATCCAATACTCTCACTTTGTATTTGGAATAGAGTATTATTGGGGCGCCGGGGGAGTCGATCTGTTGAAGAAATATGGGCCGTCACCCCTGGCCGTCACCAAATGGAGCCAGAGATGATTCAAGAGAACCACGCCTACACAGCCGTCTGAGGTGAATAACGTCCCCCAACTCCAATGATATCTAGAAGCTCACCTGGGTTTCCTGCTCGTAGGTGGATCACTTGCACCGCTTTGGCGATCAGTCTCTGGGTTACCCCCTTCCGGACTGTCTATAGAGAACGAACGCGATATCCTCAAGGATTGAGTGAAAGCCAAGTTTGGTCGACGCCGGCAGGTGGTTGCTGGTGCTATATATTTAGGCTACACGCCTCGTTGCCTCACACTATACACTTTGTATCAGCTTCCAGAATTCGAAAACAGGGCTTTCAATCCCACCAGTAAAACACCATTGCTCGGGGAATTGTTGATCAAAATATCTGGCGCTGGAGACGGCTGATCCGGAATGCCTAAAGCGGCAGGTGTGTGATGATGATGATGATGATGATGATGAATCAGATGATGTCTGTCACCTTGCTTGACAAGGTCTCCACACATCGACTGACCGTGCAAGTTGTTTATATTTGTG
>QGOG01014291.1:0-20022 GCA_003313185.1 Collybia sp. MG36
ACCGCCGGAGGCACCCAAGCTGGGTAGATGATGTCGCCGATTTTATCCGTAGTTGCCCCCTGGTACTGAGTGTCTCTCCCGTCCGCCGTTCTCCCCGCAGGAGGTCAGCGCTCAGCACCCAAGCACCCAAGCACTCTCCGAGGCTCAAACAAGTTACGGGATCTCAATTTTGAGTACCTGCAATAAGATTCTCTTCTGTAGAATTTTTATAGGTGGTCTCACACTTGAGGCTGAGATATGCGTGCAATTAGTGCAGTATTGAGAGAACGAGGGACTTCCAAAATATTCTACACGAGAGAATGCTTTTGAAATACATTTTTGGGTATATTCCTCCTGCAAAACTAAATCCCATTGTGCGTCTGCGAGGATGCGGACCCGTGTGAATCATATTCTATAACCGACATCTACAAATGGGAGGATGCAACACGATGGATTAATGATGTGCTCCAGCAAGATGCCCCGCCTTGCTGTTCTGGTATGCGTCGTAGCTCTTTGCCCAAGCGTAGATACCATATCCTGGTTCGCAGTGGTTAACATCACAAGATACATACGGACAGGAGTGCCTAACCTGCACCGAAGGGGATCAAGAAGAAGAGGGCCTCCCCCGAGAGGCGTCGGTAGCCGTTGAAGAGGTAATTCCGCAACATATTCGGTGCCGCTTTGCTTTGCCAGGGGGAGATGGCTGGAGTCGATCCATTTGAATAATATCAATTTTGACGATAAAAATGCAGCGAAAGAGCAAGAATTCATCAGCAAAAATTACAACAAGTTGTGTTTTTCACGCACTATAGGTTATCATGCCCTTCTGTCTCATGCCCGAACTGTCACCCCACCATAGGTTCTAGCGACCCAACCACTCAATGAGCATTGCGATTGGTTGTCCAGCTCGACGAACTCACATAAACCTTGGCTAGAATGAACAAATATAAATCTCGGAGTTTTATGGCAACAGCGGGAATACTTACGTCCGGGCATATCACTCAGTCTGGCGATGGAAGGCCTCATATTTTAGTTGTTTTGAGGGTCGAGAACAGCGAGCGGATTGTTGTGTGGTTGAAATCCAATGAAGAATCCGTTCTGGCCCGTTCGTCCACCTGAAATAAACAAGGCAATACAACCACGTTCACGACCTTGTGATTTACCGCAAACCAAATCACCTACCCACCTCTCAACTGTGAATCTCTGAATTGAGCCAATCCAAAAACCCTATAACGTATGTATTCACCCACCTAAACTTCTCATTCAGCTCATGATAATATAGACTCTTTCAAAACCAAAATGATGTCCCATGATACGCTCTATCTGCTTGCCAATACGCTCGGGGTTTTGGCGATGGTTGTTGTTGTTGGATACCATGTTGTTGCAGTGAACGCGCGATATATTTCTCAGAACCAGTAAACAGGAGGAGGAGCTGAGGCTTGCGGACTGTGGTGAGTTGCACGCAATTATCGTCATTTCCTGACCGACCCGAGCACGCCAGGTGGCAGTCACAGGCAGGGTTCTGTATATGTTTGATATCCCACAGACCACGCATGTTCCATTTATTATTTGCGGAATTGTTATTGGTGCTATAAGGTTTTGGTCCTGCACACAGGAAATGGTGCCGCGCAACAGCAAACCCCAGTCATACAACTCCCCTCCATTGGGAAGATTTATCCCGTGCGTTTCGGACCTCATTCCAAATCGATAGTCCACAAACGTCAAAACGTGTGGTCCATACACATCAAGGGCCAACGGCACACCCATCCGACTCACCCGGGTTCTATCTCAGGTTACGGATAGTAGGCCATTACCAAAGTCCCAGAGCAAGGTGAACAGAATAACATTGACAGCAGTCATGTTCACACACCCAACATGCAAAACACTCATCCAACCATAAACTCAGCATGTTCGCGCTACCCAATGGACAGCGATATCTAGACGATTCATTTGATCCTTCGCATTCTGGTCCGATCGATCAAGCTCGCCGAGTTGAGTTTCCAGCGGGCGGGGTAATAATTTCCTGAGGCTTCCTGCCCGCGCCAAGCCCTGCTAAGCAAGGAGTTGTGACACCGCATGCTATTAATCCTTGCCAGATCCCCATGAGCCCATGGCTGAGGTTAGACACACATAGCATTTACCGTCGCTTTCCCATGAACCTCTGATCCTGCTCCTGCCTTGAACATCGGATCGACATGGGAGAGGTAATGTCGTGGACAGTCCAGCAACAGTAATGTGGCAACTAATGTCAGGTTATACCGCTAATGCCTCTCAACCAAATAGCCATCTCTATGGCTGATAATGCTTGGTCGCTACATACATCTATCGATGTCACGTCATCCATGGCATCACCTTTTTTGACAGATCCAAACGCGGACACGGGCATGTCTATTCCATTAACTGCGTGTGCTTGGTATGCTGCAGGTCTGCGGCTGTCTGACCATTTTATGTCTGGACCATAGGGACCTTGCAGTATGGATTGTATAAAAGGCCCCACTCGCAAATTTCATAGACCTTTTCCCGTTCACCCAATCACTGAGCATTTGATCCAGGTATCAGAGCACCTGTCAACGCGTCAGCGCCCACAACAACACTCTCAACGTTTAACGGTGCGCGCTAATTTTTCACTTGTTATATAGCTCGCCACCCACATTTCGGGTGGGTTTTATTCCGCCATTGTTATTCTCGCCCGCCTGCCTGCCTGGGCTCAATCCTTTCATTTATTCAATTTCGCCCACTTTCTTTTTTTCACCTTCTCATTGCAGTCCCCTGTTTGCCTACCCGCGGATCACATCTCCAACTAGCCGCCACCCACACTCTTCACCGCCCCTGCAGGCTTCGCACCGCGGCTTAACACTCTTCTCCGCAAAGCATTCATCATATATTCGCCGCCCTTCCCCCCGAATATACGCACGATCACCCATTAACCACACTTTACGATGCCATCCACCCAAAGGCTATCCATCCTCACATTCATTATTCTCTTCACGATCCTATTTATTATCACTCCAACTTCCGTTCACTCCGCCCCTGTCGCATCTCCCGTGAGCAAAGTTAGCAACATCAGTGAGGATTGGGGCGTCAAAATCACCAATCCCGACCCATCCCCAGACCTTAAATTCGTGCGCACCCTCCACCACAGATTCCCTCAATGGCTAATCTAACGCCAGGTCAATCAGAAACGATCCTACGTCCCCGCAGTTATGTTGCTAGGACGCACGATGTCACCTTCCAAATGCGGTCAGCCCGAGGGAAAGGTACTCGACACGAACACATGGTACGACAGAGACTCCGAGGACGAAGGCGGCGTTCCCTTGCACCCGAACAAGAAGATGGTATTCCGCTTGGCCTATTCATACCTTGGGCTGGGCGGGCGCAAGTGGTGATGCAGCCACCCGAGACATTCACATTCATCCATCTGGTCTCATTCATTCATTCTGTTGTTACGCATGGGCTTTGTGGACCCCTTGTACAATCAATACAACTTAACTTATTTCTTCCATGTAAATAGTTATAGAGGGTAGCATAATTCGGAGATAGTGTAACAACCAATATAAGTATTGTAAAGTTCAAAGCTTTTGAATCAAGGGAGCCGGGGGTGGCCTTCAAAACGAGCCGCAAACCCTGTCCTCGCAGTCGAGGGAGACGGCATTGACTCCCTTCCACGAAACCAACGCTAGCACCACCCTCCTGAGTCCTTCGCCATTGAGGGGGCGGTACGTGGGCCTTTGGACGGCGCGGGGACGGCACCGTCGCGCCTCCGCTCCGCTTCCCAATACACCCTTCGCAAACACATTCCCCATGTCAATTGACATGTGCATGTTATGCGAAGGCATTGTGGGAGGCAGGCCGAGGTGTGCCAGCGCTGCATCCCCGATGGATGCGGCTTCAAAGCTTCACCACTGACTGGGTGTGGGGCAGCGCGGCTCCGAAAAAGTGGCTTGCCTCGGCTAACCTGAGCCAAGCCGCGGTAACACTACCGCGCCTACAGCGAGCAAGATTGTAACTCCACGCCCGCTTGCGCTTCTTATTTGATGCTTCATTTCCGGCTTGCTGTTATGTGTTGCATGCCTAATCTTGGATTTCTGTATGTTTTTCCCACTTTCCATGTTTTTACTATACCAACATTGAAGACATTGCCCATCATGGGGGACCAGGCCTTCTCAGGAGGCATTGAGGTTCTCCACCTCTGGGACAGTGGTTGTGATCCACAAGCCAGGGGCGAACTGAAATTCTGCAGAGATGAAGCCAGCTCTATGGCCAAGGCAAACATAAACTGCGTGCATAGGCGGCAATGCCTGTCAATAATCAACCAGGAACTATGCACGCACTGCGACAATACCACTACACACGACCCCAAGGTACGAACGTTGAAGAGGTAATTCCGCCGCTTTGCTTTGCCAGGGGGAAATGCTGAAGTTGATCCCACTGCCAGTGATTTCTGGCAATAAAGATGCAATAATCGGTCAGCAAATCGACAGTTTGAGTTCTTCATGCACTATAGATTATCGTGCCCTTCTGTCTCATGCCCGAACTATCGCCCCACCAAAGGTTCTAGTGACCTCGCCACTACAATGAGCATCGCGATTGCTCGTCCAGCTCGCCGAGACAAACTCACATAAACCTTGACTGGAAGAATAAATCTCAGGGCTTTTCACGACAACGGCAGAAACACTTACGTCCATGCATACCACCCATTCTTGCGATACAAGGCCTCATATTTCAGTTGTCGAGGACAGCGAGCGGGTTGTGGTGCGAGGCCATCTGAAATAAGGCAATACAGCCAGCTTACCATATCAAACCAGATTCATAGAGCGCTACCAAACCCTCCACATTATGGCTTCCCACCTAGAATCCCGGTCATTACGAGTACGTTCATCCCACCTAATCATACGTCGGCAAGCGACAATGCAGAACCCTTGCAAAATCATCGATCGCACACGGGTTCGAGAAAGGGGGGCACTTAGGACATTTCACAGCAGCCCAACGAGAGAATCCAAGAGGTCCTTTCCATCAGTTTCATGCCAATGTCAGGCCAGCCAGGCAACATTCAGAGTAATCCAAGCTGTATATGGGAGACTGACTCCGCCAGGTGAGTGAGGGCGATCCAGACCAAGACTCCCACTGCCCAGCCGGTTTGAAAACACCTTCCCCGCTCCCGGTCGAACGTTGAGCACCGAATCGTGCTTGGTGGGCTACCTCCGGGGATTCTTCATTCATGCTAACCCCAGGAATACCTCGAGACGTAATGTGGACTTCGAGTCAGAAATCATCGGTGGTGCCGACGCCCGTGATGCCACTCTTTCGATGAGCCAGCTCCCGAAGGCTGGCAGAGCTAGATGAGGCATCCGCCATGGGCGCCATTCGCTCGTGTCATTGAGGGATCGCTGAGGTCATCAAATTCATCCCCTTGAACTTGCGTTGAAATAAAAAGATGTCGAGCTTCACATGTTATATTTTCAGACACGGATATCAGGGTCCCTTGATTCACTTGTAGCGAAAATCGTCACGCGACAAATCTCGAACAAGGGCATGGAATATCATATCACGAGAAGCGAACATAAAAGAGGGAGGAGCAAGCGGCGAAATGCACTACGAGACGGGGACAGTGCAATAGACACAACCTACATAGCCCACTGCAGGTACATTGCTCACACTGTAATCCTGCATGATGCTCAATACAAGCTCAGACCAGGAATGGGGCAAGATTGACCGATCACCAGTGCATCTGGACCTGTGGGCGCCGCGTAGGAATCGTGACATATCGATCCTCCTGATCCGGTCGTGAAATCCGAAGTGTCACACCCTCAGCGATGACATAGGTGTCCGGGCAGTCCTCAGCCGTGGGGAGCAGGTTCCTGAGGTGGAATGGCCGATTGCGGAGATTGATGCGGTCGACTGAGCGTCCAATCGACAGGATTTCCTCATCTGAGCCGAATGTATCTGCGGAAATCCTCATATTGGGAGGTTTCGGGATGGGATCACCCTTCGCATTGACGAGGTCGAATAGGAAAATACCGTGATGGTTGAATTTGTCCCCCCAAACGCGAATAGCGACACCATCACCGACATCCTGGGTGACGACCTTCTCGCCGGGAGAGGGTTTTCCCTTCGAAAATGGCACCAATTGAGCACGCGCGGAACACGATGACAGGAAGAACTCACCCCAAGAGCATGCTGGGGGGGGACGGGGAGGTTGATATTTACGCCGAACTCCTCTATGAGCTTCTTAGCCTTTAAGACACCATCAAGTGTCCCATGTTCTTGGTGACATCTATCGATGACATCGTCTCTTGAGAGCTTGAAATGACGCGAGACCTCCCCCACCCATGCCTCCAGTTCGGGGGTCAATATTTCTTCAGAGATCATTGTGGTCGGAGCGCGGGAAGGTGCGGGTAGTGGTCGTGGTTGGTCAAGTGGGGAGAATATGGGTGCAAGCGGTGGCGCTTATACACTAAGCGTCCCTCTTTGTTCCAACCAGACAGTGAACAGTTGGAAAGTCTTTTTTTCTTTAGTCAAGTATTACTCCTAAAAATAATTCATCTATCTATTGTTCGACGAGCTTGTGCATGCTGGTTCAAATAAGTTGAAGCTGGTAGGTTGGGGAGGGAAGCCAAGCGTAAGCTCAGCTGGTACGCGGAGCATCAAATCCATTATAACGCATATTACAATAACAAAATCTGTAAGTTCACCAATGCACCCACTCTCCATACATATTTGGACGTTCTCCGCGTAGATGAGCCTCGAAGGTTCGCTTGAGCACTGTAGCCCAGTCGAGATCTCGTTTGTCATCTTCAACCCTGTCTTGCCGAGCACCAGCATCTCCTAATGCATTCCGCGCAGCGTCCTCGCCACTTTGGAATCGAGATCCAAGATCAGGCCAATTACGACTAGGATCAAAGGGTTTCCACCTGCGAAAATTATGATGGGTCAGGGGATCATATGATCCGGTGGGCCACTCACCAGAAATTATGGAAATGGTAAGAGTATGCCCCTTTGAAAAAACCATCAAAGCCCAAGGCTTGGGGAGCAGCGCTATTTTGACTTGGAGTCTCGAAGAAATCAGCGAATCTGAGGGGAAGGTGAGCAAATCGTGCAGCGACGCAGATATATGACATACTCCGTGAAGTAGGGCTGAGGAGGTCTATCCCTCTGGAAGTATTCCGTATTCAACCAAGCAGAATCGAACAAGGCGTCCGGAAGCCGAAGCAGCAAACCCTCTAAATGAGCATCGGCAGTGTATTGTGAAACCGTCATGGGATGGAAATCAAGTCCATTCTTCAATGCCGTCCGGAAGAGGAATGTGCCAAGCGCAGAGCCCTTGTTCATTCGCAAAACGGCGGTATTGTACTTTTCCAGTCGCGACCAGCGATAGGCAAAAGCGCCTTTCCAACCCCACAGCTCTTCCCAATCACGGAGAAGGATCGTATCAGCATCAAGGTAAATCCCCCCAAAGCGGTGACATAAGACGAATCGGGCCATATCAGAAAGGATAACAGAGAGCCGATCATATGAGCTAGATGATTTGGAACCGGTGCGATTCAAAAGGTCCTCCTCTGACTTGCTCGTGCTCGTGGCGGTTCCGTTGACTTCCTTTTTGGCAGGAACGCTAATAACGTGTCCACCCGAGTTGAAAAGCGTGTCCTGGAGGCCTCTCCATTCATCTTTCAACTCGGGGACGCCGTCGAGCTGCTCCGTGGTATTCCATAACTTGAATTTGATAACGTCTTTGAATCTAGGATGAAGGAATGGTGCTGCCCATGGGTTGGACTTGAGCTGGGCATACATATCGTGTAATGCGGTGGGGTTCGGAACAGAAGCGGCAGGTCCAGGATTGATCCATAACCAAAACTGAGGACGGCAGACGGATGAATCCTTCGGGTATTCATGGTGATGAATGCCCGTGTTCTGAGTAAAAAGGAATGACAACAGGGCGGTATACGGCTTGTCGGTGAAGGGCCCTGTCCAGAACATATGGAATAATCGGGGGTTATCGGTGTCGCAGGGAGAAGGAAGGGAATATGCAGGTTTGTGTTCCAGGGGCTCGGAAAGAACGACCTGCGCTTCCCATTCGGCGCCTCGCTTCTTCGCGAGTCCAGCGTCTGGATCCCCATTATTAGCATTCTGTACAGGGGCCGGTCTATGAATTGGTTTTGGTTGGGGTATGTCATGATTAGGTGAATATTCCGTGAAATTTCCTGATCGTTCTTGGTAAATATATTTCCAGTCGTCCATGTTGCCTCTCCGTGTCCTCCGGCCATTATCCAGACCACCACCCAATCGCAGGACCTCAAGGCAGTCCCGAACATACTGCAATGGAAATCAGATGTGTTTACAAATCAAACCCAAGGAGTCGGAGCTTGCCTTTGACTGCGAAAAATCGCAATGCTTCATTACTATATCCAAATCTGCTATGCTATTCGGAACCGGCCGTGGTGGAAACGCGACATTAGGCGGGAGACTTTGGATGTCTAGGTATACTCGTTTGGGGCCAACGCCTCGGGCGTCTGTATCAGTTTCCACAGTCGGTGGAGGCCGATATCGCGAAGGAATGCCAGCTAGTGATCTAGCTGGGACTGCGGGGTTCTCGGGAGGTGTGTTCAAGCCGATTTGCTTAGGTACTGGAAATAGCTATTAAGCATTTGAGTTTTGTGTGAAAGATATTCGACGCACTCCGCTGCCTGCTGGGATAGTGCCCACTGGCTATTTCCCATTTCCAGATACGCTGCAGATCTACTCGTCTAAACACCAGCGTTGGAGGCTCCTTCGTAGCTGCCCCCTGCGGCCATTGTTCGCTCCAGTCCCCGCCCCCAAACATTTTTGATATCACGAGAAAAGTGAGTCCGATTGCGAGGCATGCAAAGCAAAGCAATAAGGATCCCCGCCGCCTTGGTACTACACCCCAGCGCTGGAGCGTCACTGAATTTGGGACGAGAATCCTTAGCCGACGAGTTCGGACACCAGGAATTGGCAGTAACATCGGACGTGTCCAACTAGGTTTTCGATGCCGCTTTTCGTCGACGGCGGATAAATGAATGGGTAGGTCATCGTTGTGAATATTGCCCATGGATTTGGTGCGGGGCATAGTAAATAAGAGGAAACCCTGGGCAATGCCCACTTTTTGGCGATATGGTCGCTGTTGGAATTAGAAAACTGTCAACAAGTCTAGTGTGACACGGATGCTATGTATAAACACGGCCCACGTGGGCTTATTGAAACTAAGCAAGAATACCGGCCTTTGCAGATCCCTCACGAGTCACAACACAAAAAACAAAAAACACACAATCTGCTATGCCTGCTTCCTCTGCAATCCCTTGGGAAGCTCTTTGACGAATGGGAGGAATTCTCGGCCTTGCATGTACGGTCGCAAAACTTCCGGAATGTTGAGTCCCTAAATTAGGTTAGAGGCCGGGGGAGAAATCCGAAAGGTGCCGATGCGCTGACCTCGGCTGTTTGATGGTTTTCGACCAGACAGCAGATTGCCCGCTCTGTTGCGCAGAGGGTACTATTCAACATGTGCACATAAACTTTCCGCGCTTGGTCCTTCGCTTTCAGCCCGCACCGTACCTCGAGGCGTCGGCTTTCTGTGAATCCACGTTAGTCGTAGGTTCCTGGAATAGATAGGGGATGTCAAGCTCACGATAATCGGTGCAATTCGAGCACGAAACTAGTTCCTTGTACCCCTTCTGGAATGGGAACCAGGCTTCAAGGTCATGTTTTTGCGCTGCGGCCAGATTCAATGCTCCAGAAACGATGCCCACGACCCGGTATCGCAGTCCCAGGCTCTGGTAAAAGGCTTCGCTATTCGCCACCATGATATCGAACATTTCCCAGCTTTTTTCTGGGTCCGTAATCACAAACTGCTCGATCTTTTCGAACTGATGCACCCGGAAGATTCCCCACATGTCTCTTCCCGCCGAACCGGCTTCCTTGCGGAAACACGTCGAATATCCCGCGTATTTGATAGGAAGCTGTGTGTCCGGGCTTTCAAACCACTCATCCGAGTGGTAGGCCGATATTGGTTGTTCCGAGGTAGCAATTAGATATTTTTCATCATCCGAACCAATAACCTAGGATAGAAGCTATCAGTGTCACTACCCGGTATTGAGGAAAACGCGACACACCTTGTATAGCTCCTCATCGAATTGATCGAGTTGAGCCGTCTTTGCCATTTGGTCCTTGTTCATCATGAACGGGGGTTGTATTTTTTTGTACCCCCGTTTGCGCAGGAAATCAAGTCCATAAGATATCAGAGCTTGGTTCAAGTCAATCCCATCGTTCGTCAAGAAATAACCCCTGTGGCCAGCAATTTTGGCACCTGTGAAGCTTAACTGTTGTCGCGCGCAGATGAGCACTCCCCCAACCTACCTCGATCCAAATCTATCGCATCCAGTCTAAGAAGGACTTCATGATGTGGTAAAATATCGGGCCTCGGTGCTGGCTCCGGCTCTTCTCCAGTTGGGTGCCAGGTACGAAAAGTCACATTTTCGTCCTGGAGGAACTATTCAGAAATAATCGGAGGATATTTTGGGGTCGCCGCACCTCTGTCTGGCTGACTGGCACATTCTTGCCGACAATATTTCCAATGGTCCCCGCCTTGTGCCGCATCTTGACCTCGAATTCTTTAGTTTCCTTCCGTTTTGCCTCTACCTGAGCATCTATCTCTTTCTTTGCAGAAACGAGTTCATCTGCTGGTTGCTTTGCCTGGGTGATGTCAATGTGAAGGAGCTAGGGTCGGGGTGTGTGGCCCTACTTACCTTCTTTTTGGCAGCAATTTCCTTTTGCACCTCGTTCACCTTCTTGCGTAGCGCGTTCGTGTCGAAATCCACTGTTGTTAGACGTGTTAGATTCTTTTTGATTTTCCTTTGAGCATAGACGTGCTCTTGACCCATTCGGTATACATTTGAATGATTTCGTCAACCAGTTCCACAGAGTGTCCCCGTTTCCGTTGGGACGCCCGAATTTCTTCAGCATTTCCGCCTTTGCTGTCAATAAAGCTGATCAAGTCGAGCGTCATGGTGGTATATTCCTAGATTGTGCTCGGTGGTGAGGAAAGATATCATTCGATCCGAGTCATCGATCAATGTTATCTAATATAGTATGTAGATTAGATAAGATTGAGCAATGAATCAGTCCATAATAACCATGAATCATGCTTGTCAAACCAATCCCCCAAGTTAGCTAACACAGTAACATGAGTTTTACAGCTATCCACCCCTTTCAATTGCTTTCAAGTGTTCCCATTGAACACCAATATGTCGAGTAGAGTGTTCGTCCCCACGTGGGAGCGTTTGTCTGTCAAAACGAACCAAACATACCCCAACCACTTCTATTGGGATCACGGTCGCGTTTCGCTGTCAACCCACCCATTGCTTTCTTGAACTTCCAACACAACTACAATAACGAACGCGTAGCGATATGTTTGGCCTCATTCGTCGAATTTCCCACTCGGTGATCCCGCGCCCAGATAGGCCTTGGGAAGATGATCGTAAGTGCATACCATCCCTATCTGTTTTTCATACAGAAGAGCGCGTGTTAATTATTATCTGGAATTTTTGCATGGTGCGTTCGGTTGTATTACGTAGCTACCTCCAATGCACCCCAGACAAGGCGCAAGCGACGGCTCAGCTCTACAGAACGGAACCGAGAGGTGGACGACAAGCAGTCAAGCAAAAAGAAGGTCCGGGGAGACGAGCATGATCACGAGGCAGTCAGGGAGTTATCGTCAACACCTCTTCCCCAAACCAGTGGCGCAGAAACTGAGGAGGTGAAAGAGGTTACGCAGGGCGTCAAAGATGTAGAGCTAGAAGACATGAAATCAGCCCATGCCCCTGAAACAGTTCCACTGCCAAACGAAGAGGATTCTGAAGAATTGGATGAATCAACAACCACCTCGTCACCTCAGGATACCGAATCCCATACCCACGAGGCTACGGAGAGCAGCGAATCTGTGGTTGAGAAAGATACCACACACACAACCCACGCGGAGGATGTACCATTACCCGAGGACGAAGAAACAGAGAAGGCGGAAACAGTCGAGGACGGACAAATTGGGGAATCGGATCCCCAGGAATCCGAGGCAATTAAGAGCGCGGAAGGTGGCACTGTAGCGGATGCTCCAGATGAGTAGAGCTTAACATTGTATCTGTTGGTTTATATAGGCTACTTGTGGATACCCTCTTTATTGGAGTATTGCCTATTGGTTAACGCTGTATCTGTTACGCACGGTGGTGCCATTGGAACCATCTACGATACCTCTCTTAGCCAACTTCTAACTTTATAGCATAGCTTGCACAGTTATATGTGCTTGGTTTGACCTGGAACGGTTCTATTGAAAACTTGGGCGGTTAGATTGGAAAGGCGTTCCAGAAGGCAGACACCCTAAACTTACAGCTACTTCCCTCCAATCGGATGATGAGTAAAATGAAACTCGTGTGAGGGAAAGTTAGGGTATAGCCAGCGACTTGGCTTCGTGCATCGTGCATCATGGGGGAGATGTGGCATGCCTCCCTCCCAGCTTGGCCGATAGCCCGCCACTGGTTGGGGAACACTTCTAAAATTTGGAGGCTATTCTCGGACAACAATGTATGAGCTCAAAACAGCGACCTTCTCCCCAGTTAGACTCTCTTTTTATAGGCTTTTGACCCTGCAATGACCCCAAGGAGGAGTTCGGGTGAGGCAGGGCCAGGTGGGGGCGCGTGCGAAAACACGCCCCAAGTGCGAGGCCCCCCCAAGATCGACCTAACAAAGTTCAGACGACACGCGAGACCTATTATGGACCTACCCTTTGCCTCATGTTCCCATATCAGAATCGGAGCATAGACACGCTGCTCGCGGCGACCGAATCTCTGAAAAATGGAGTTGGTGGAATAATGCGGGTGTTTGACAACAATCCTATGTCAAGGGCCTCATTATCATATCTCCCAGGGAGTCTCCCATTTCGTTCGATATGAACATGACATAGACCATTTGTTCTACAATTATATCGAACAGAGCACAGGTTTTCAATGCTGCAAGCGCCTGCCTGTTTCCTGGCGGATTATACACGTCAGACTTGTGATATCTTATTTCGAAACCTTCAGGGCGGCAAAACGATCTTTGCAGCCTCGAGTCCCTGCACCCCGGCATCGCGGACCTAGCGTGCCACGAGTGGGGGGTGTATATAGACCAGCGAATTATCATGTGTTGCAAGTTCTCTCTGACGCTATCCTATCACCCTCGGGTAAATCGACTTCAAGGACGACCCAGATGCTCGGATTCCTTTCTCGTATTCGGGGAGCGTCCACCCCTCGAGCGGGGGATGACTTTGCTCTCCCATTTCCAGTCACCGAGAAATCCAAGTGGAAGCAACGGGACATCCAGCTCGATACCGCTTCCATCAGCCCTCCCATACCCCGGTCAACCCCCAATTCGCTGACGGGGTTTGATGACCAACCAGGCCCCAGTCGGGTGTTTCTGAAGGCCAATAGATCCATCGACGAGGAGCTGGCAATCCCTATTTTAACACCACCGCCCCTAGCTAGAGTCCGAATGCCGCCCCACGTACACCCCATGGGTCGGTCTGTATCATCACCACCTACGGCCCCATTTTACGAATCTTCATCGCCCTCTTCGTCTTCATCCTCCATCGGCACTCCGACAAAATGGAACCTCAAACTTCACACGAATCCGGTATATTCGCAGAGCACGCATTCCTTACGCTTGGACCGGACCTCCACTGACTTATTCGGGTATGCTGCTGCATACCCCCTGGCGAAGCAGCTATCTCCCATAGCGGAGCAGGACTATTTTTCACCAGAGTCGCTGGGGAGGGCTAAGGCCTTGCCTACCAGTTCAGATCGCGGCACTCCGCCGGCCTCCATCACATATTCACTCTCGAATCCTAGCCCAAGTGGCTCGCAGAATTCCGAAATTACACGTACGTCTTTCATCTCCCGCTACTTCCATTGTTGTAGGACAATGTCGGCTCAATAAATCCTATTCCCCATCAGGCCCATCCCCTAGCTACTCACACCCATTTATCACCCGGCCATTGAACCGAACTGTTTCACAAACCTCCTCACGAACTCATGTCTCCACCACATCCACTATCCCGCGACTCTCCATAAGATCTACTGATCCTCCCCCCTCTATTCCCCCACTTGATCTACGACCTCCCTTTCCTGGGCCGCACCCGAATCATAATGGCACTGGGCCACCGCTTAGACCTCGACGGTCAACTATTATTGCAATGCCCACGATCACCGGAAGTTCGGAAGAGTATACCGAAGGCGCTTTTTCAGGAGATGATGATGTAGGGTCGCTACATGCGGACAGTTTTGTTACGGCCAGTGATTCGATATCTCTGGGCCCGACCACACATGGTGGCCTCAACGTTCCCATGGCCCGGCCACGGGAAACTAGCATGCACTCTGGCGAATCTCGACCATCTGCATCAGAATCATTCATCAATAGAAGGTGGGACCATGATGCATCCCTTGGTACAGGTGTATTTGTGTTCCGGGCCAAGCGCCAGTGGTTTTCATCTTCAACGCCGGCGTTTTGGGCGTTCTGGTTGGGTTTCTTCTGCCCTTTCCTCTGGCTCATTGGCGGGTGGCATTTTACCCATTTCGGGGAGCAGCCCCCTCGGTTAACATTCTGGGAATTCTATTTCAACGCAGCATATTGGAAGGAGAAGTTTTGCGGTGGAGGGCGGCGGAAAGGCGTCAAGAAAATGAGAGGGCGGACGCAGCCACCTTTGCCACAATGGGTAGCCGAGAAACAGAATTCGGACGGCCGGAGGGCTCGGCTGAACGATCCAAAAAGGTCGCTGCGGGGCATTTCGTTTGGATACCCATTTATCCCGCGACCAGTACTCTTATCCAATGGGATGAGCTGGTTCGCTGCGGCTTTGAGGCGGATCGTCGCGATTCTAGAGAAACCCCACCGTCTGTTTGATCAATTATATGGCGTAAAGCTTCGGGAGGTCCGTGGCCGCCCGGAATCGGGAAGACGGATGTTTGATCCTTGGATCCAACGCTGTAGGTACGCTTTTTGCTACGCTCTCATTTTGCTCTGTATCGGACTTTGTACGACCTCGACATATTTAATTATTTTTAACACAAGAAGACTCTGATGGACATAATGTGTACTTACCGTCGTTACTATCAACAAATGTACTACTATATTCCTGGCCAAAATATGCTGTGTTAACCACCGTCGGTTTTGTGCTGGCGGGTATCAACATTCGATGTTGAACATGCTGATGGAATCATTTCATGTTCAATGAGTCAATCCCGATAATTATATGAAAACAAGCAGGTGTTACAGATACAGGGAATATAAAATAGTTTATCCGATACTGTGGGGAATTCAAAGCTGTGGTACACTGAAAGCATCGATCGACATCAATCTTTTCACACAACCGCCCGACCCAGATAATCAATCAGGAAGCTCAAAATATGATCTAAACATGGATTCGGTCCGCAAGCCACTCTCCCCAATGACCGAATGCACATGGAGGAATAGCCGGGGATATCGTCGCGTGAAATAGGCGAGGAAGCCCTCTGGCATAGGCCCCAGATGTCGTTTTACATTTTCAGGCAGGTCCTGATAGTGATGCTTCTGTTGGGTGTGGCAATGTAGTAAGTATCATGTTTCAGGTGGAAGTGAGTCTCTATACCTTATTCCTCAGCGCTCGGAGGAGATCCTGGACGGATCGCACGTCATACTTGCGAAATTTGCCAAGGTTGTCAATGAATATCTTGTCAAGACGGGAATACCAGTCACTCCCAACGATGCTGAGCGCATCTTTTTCTAATGTAAGCAAGTATGGGTCTTTGGGGTCTCGACACATGATCTCGAATCGATCAGACGCGTCCTGGAGAAAATTGAGACGGCGGCCAGGGTCCCAGAAGAACGGATGTAAGAGACATGTTGTTGTATCAGGTCTGAACCAGGCGGTGAGCAGATGATACGTGATGACTTATGTGCTTACCTCTCGGAGGCTTCCATGTTGAGCATTTTAGATATCAAATCTACTGCCTCTGCACCCTCCTCTCCGAACCTCTCGAGCCCCTCCAGATTGGTTGTATTCTTCAAGATGTTAACCTCCCTCTCAAATCGGTCTCCATATGGATGGGATCCGTTGGTCAATGTATAGTAGAACAAGCACCCAAGTGCGAAAATGTCCACAGATTTCGTTAGCCTGGTTGCTTTCCCGTTGCCATTTGATGACGAAGATGATGCGCCTGTCACCGTTCCAACACTGCCACGAGATGACATAGAATGGTCGTCGCCTATTTCGTCAAGTTTAACTTCACCACGAAGGATTTCTGGTGCGCGCCACCCCACAGTCCCAGCAGCCATCGCCCCATGAGCGGTTGGCAGGAAACTTGTTTGATCCACATCCAATTTTTTGCATAGTCCAAAATCTGATATGAGCATCCGATAGCCACTTTTGCCCGCCTTAGCATTGGACACTAAGATATTTTGCGGTTTGATATCGCGGTGAACGAGCTTCAATGCGTGTAGATGTTTGAGCCCACTTGTGATCTGCTTGAGCGCTCTTTTGGGGTCGAAGGAGATGGCGATATCTCGCCAAGCATCCCTGTCAGGACATTCAACTATGTCCGCCAATGAAGCGGGACAGAGTTCCAAGGCAATGTATAGGAAGTTCGCATGGGCTTCTTGATAGTAGTACCGAATGACGTTGGGGTGATCGTCACTTTCTTGGAGAATGCTGACCTCTCGTGAAGCAAGTGTAACAAAATCTTGCAGGAGGCGTTTGACAGCTACCGCGCGACCTTGAAGAGATCCTTGGAATACGACCGTACCATGCGATCCATACCCTGTGGATGAGTAGTCAATTTACAAAAGCAGAGATTCGTGCAGATATGGCTTACCGAGAATCGTCTCGGAAACAACCAAGGATGGCACCGAAGCTGGCTTTGGTGACGAGTTGACGATGATAGAGGAAAATAGAGGCGAGTGAGGTTCTTTGGTTTCGAAAGCGGCAGTGCCATTCGCGTTAGCGTCATCTCCACCCACGATGCCATTGATCTGCCTCTTCTCTTCGACTTCCGCAGGGGGCACGCTGACGATGACCTTCTTCTTTTTACCCCTCTTCCTCCTGATCTTCTTGCCTGGGGTCGAGGCAACGTCAGCTTCGACGTCAGCTTCTCGATCACTTTCCGCCGCTTCATCGGCAGTTGGCTCTGGATCAGGGCTTGAGCCTATGAGGCTCAAGTGCACGGATCCCTGAAGGTCGGGTGGCGATGGTATCACCGGCGTAAGCGGTTCTGTGGTGACCTGTTCTGGCATTGTGGGAGGTGGCTGAGCATGATCAACCTCCTGAGCGTTGGCTGCAGTTGTGACTCTTTTTGTGCTTCGGAGCTTCCTTGACGCAAACCACAAAGAGAAGATACCTAGTAAAAGAGCAATCCCAAGGGTCTCCCATCGGTTCCCATTGTCGGATTCCCATTCTGTAATTGTTCTGAGCGTTTCGTTGACCGTCTTTTTAGGGCTTGGCGCGGGAGTACCGCTCACGGTCGTCGTCGTCGAGCTCCCTACCTCTTGGGAGCCGCTGTCGCCTTGCCGGGATAATAACGGTAATCCCTCGTTACCTGGGGCCCCGTCCAACAACCGGCGCATGCGACCCTCATGCCCATCACCGTCTTCAAGCCTCCTGATCCCCACAAGACACCGTCTATCGCCCACAGCATCTTTATCACATCTACTTCTCTCAGCCTCCTTTTCCCGTAGTTTACGTGCCCTGGTGACAGCATCCACTGCGGTAGGCGGGTCCACCTCGGAATCACTTTCAGCTGGACCGTCAATTAGGGGATGCTTATATTGGCTTTCCGAAACCCCAAATACAACAAGGGGGAATTTGGTTGGACTCATGGCAAAAAGGCTGCCTGTTTCTTCGACGATGCCAATGAACGCAGACTGTAGGTTGGGATGAAGACCAATGGCCGCCTCTGGGGTGAGACTTGGTATGATATCTTGCAGGCGTGGCCGAGGTTGTAGCAGTACAAAAGGATTCTTGGATGGGAAGTGTATCGACGAAGAGTTGCGAAGCACATCAAATATAGCAATGCTGAAGTCAAGAGTGAGTTTGAGGACGCTGCCATGACCTCAGGACCTACATTGGATTTTTGAATGACCGTCCCCACAGCAGGTTTGAATCGGTGGGAGCTTCCCCTCGGGTCCTAGCCTTGAAGGATATTATCTCTCCATTCGGGAGGCTCTGGATATACACGTCGTCTCGGGTGCGCCGATAAGCGGTTTGAAGGTGGTGGTCTTGATTATTGGGGCCATACGTCGAAAAAGATAGATTTTGAACGGGTGGCCTGGGCATTGAAGGATTAAGAGGACGAGTGTGGATGGAAATATGATAATCTTCGTATGGATTGATTGATTGGATTAAATGCTGGATATGTGACGGTTCTTACCTGTGCGACCAACGTATATTTCCGTTGAAGTCGACATAGGTGGCTTGGATCCTTCCAACTCGTCCAAGTCAACCTCTGGGTCATCGTGAAAATCCTCAAAGGGATCCCAAGGACATTCAGAATTCAAAGTTGCTTTGATCTTGCCTGTTTCAAGCTCAATCATGAGGAGAGAAGTCTCCTTGCGGCCAACAAACACGCGACGGCCTTCTTCGCCAGATAGACTGAAAGGTGATAGGTCTACGAGCTCCGACATGGAGAATGGGAAGCGTTGGAGAGGACTGGACGGGGTTGCCATCACATATATATCGCCGGACTGGGGTTCTATGATGTATAGTTCTTGCGGAGCATTCTCGTCAGTGAGGTCGGGATCGAGTTCGATGTGATTTGTTCGAACTAGAGGCCCAAGGGTGGATGGTGCGGATACACTAGTTGAGGAAGCCGAGGACGACATGGACCATAACGTGTGTCCCGAAGTTCGGTTCAAGGCATGGAATTTCCCATCAACGGATGCAACCAAGACAATATCCAACAACTCATAATCGCTCCCAAGGTCCTGGCCATTCCCTGCCTCGGTTGGTGGTAAGAATTCTGTGGGATTTTGCTGTGCCCGCTCAGCCAGCGCTCGCGAGCGGGCTGGGGCGGATCTGAGGGAGACGATTTCCGCCAAGCATGCAACAGCGAGGGTGAATATAAAAGCGGATAGGTACAGTATAGGTGCCATTGGCGGTCATCCCGCGCTGGGGAAGGATAATGTTTGGGTGGCAGGCGCTAGCAAACACTGGATGAATGATGATGGCAAAGTTGCAAGCGGTGCTAACGCCAAGTCGTATATTGACTCCGACGGTCCGGCCGTCTCTCCCCGCTCAGTTTTCTCCCAGCATCACAATACCCATGGTTTCACGACATTGCTCCGGACTCCAAGTTCTCTCAGGAGCCAGGGAGTTTTGACTACGAGCGGAGCATCATTGGAGCGTCGGGCTTGAATGTCAACCTGCGTAGTCTCAACGCTCCCACACATTACTTATTTGCACAATTCTACCTCAAAATAACCCGTCCAGTTGTAATTGTCATCCCACTTGAAATGATGCTTCCAGTTTCAAAAATCGGGGGACAAGCGACGCAGCGTCTGAGCGCTCGCAGTTCTCCAGGAGCATGACACATGACCATACTAGGCATTGCGTTGTCGAACCTCAACTTTAGATTTCAGATCCTCACCCACTGTTTGCTTGTTGACTTGCAAGCACAAGATGGTCGAGAAAATTTACATCGCCAGACATGGTCAGATAGAAGAACCGTTATTGAATGACAATAACTTCATTGATCAGGCTTCCGACTGAATTGGGTTACCACAACCTGGTGAGCAAAATCAATTGCATAGATCTGCTGTCGATTTGGGCAATTGTTGATGGGTATCTGTCGTTTCACCCAACTTTGAAGGAAGAGCGAAACCGGGCTTCCGCGCGATCCCCCTTTAGCGGCCTTTGGTTTGGTGAACCATATGAGTGCTCACCGTGGCTGTATTTATATATTTCCAAAATTCACAGACCCAAGCCAAAGAGCTAGGAGATTATTTCCTCAAGATTCCTAAGGACGAGAGGCCGACAGCCAT
>QGOG01014328.1:0-10527 GCA_003313185.1 Collybia sp. MG36
CGTTGTTTTGCAGGTGGCTTTATCTGCGGATTCGACGGTGGGGTAACCGCAATTGCATGGCCGAGCATCTTTGGATATTCGGTACTTCAGGTTGTTGTGAACCTCACGTTCTGTCCGGATCACATTTGACACGGACATACTAGTTCATGAGGGAACGGTGCTAGTCTCGGGGGTGTGCGAGACAAAAAGTAGTAGATGGGTGGTTGCGCAGTGAGTTGCACCCAGCACAATGACCCTTCCTGCCACCAGAAACTGATCATTGCCAGTTTCAGTCTTCAGCGCCTCAGCACTGGCGATTGTGTTACCCTGAGGCCCTCGCTTGTCGGGTGAGTGCTCTTGATATTGATGTCTCAGGCTCGAGAATCCGAATGATATCCAAGTACATAGGCCATATGTTTCCGAAACACAAATGGCTCAAGCCTCTATGATCTTCTAGATGGACCGAGGGACAGGGGCCGGGGACCCGTCCTCTTGATTCAAGCGATTTCTACCCTGAATGTTCGGCTATGGTTGGGAAAAATACCTCAAAATACCTCAACAACACATTTCTGCAGGACAGTCGGAACTTTGGGCGGTGACAGCCCAGGCGGCCAGGCCCTTCCACTTGATTTGATTCAGAATTATGGGCGTAAGTTATATAGCTCAAGATACAAATAGAGGTGGGCGTTGAGGGAGCTGGAACGCTCCAGTACTATCACCCAGCACCTACAAGAACACCAGTCGTAAATTTTACCCGAGGGATTAATCGAGCTGCCACAATTGACATGATCACCATGCGCAACTCTCCTGCCCGTGCAGGTCTGCTGGATGATCATCAAATTGCAGACCACCTCCCTGCTTCATCCATGATGCCAGAGTGCTTCCAGAAGCATTTTCGTCGTTCCATCGGGCCTGATCTTCAATCCGTGGTAGGACCATAATCCTCCGGCAGCTCCTTCAAGTGGTGAGCGCAGGTAGTGCGGGCTCCCAAGAAAAATGCCGTTGGGAGATTTGGGACTCGGCGGGGACTCTGGAGCACGAGGTAGCCACATGATTCGCCCTACAACGCCTGGATTGTACTACTAGACTTGTACACTCTGACCAGCCCGCATCGCAATGATTCACAATGCAAAAATAATGATATATGATTTTGGTGTGCAGTGCACGCCATATATCACTGTTTTAGCCTGACCGGGCCATTCTGCCCGGCTCGTCTCTCGTGTCACCCCACCGATCTGTTTTGGATTTGTGAAACTGGCGCCTCACTTATTCGCGCATAGCCAAATCTCGTGCCAGGCTCCCAACGGCGCATCAAAGTTGATGGCAGCGAATTGAAAATTCGAACCCACGCGAGTGTCATTGATATCGGGGTCGCGAATCTCAAACGCGTTACGAGGGTGCGCCTCTCGCAAAATATAAACTCAATGATTCGCAGAAAGTTTTCCAGTGTCTGGTCAGCGATATGGTCTCAGTATTCCTCATCGTCGCCTCGTTGGTCCTGCCGGGGGTGAAGGCAGCAGTTGGACCCATTACTACATTACGGGTTGGGAATCACCACATCCAACCAGATGGATTCAACCGCTCGTGCGTACTTCATTACAATTTTCTTCCCTAACAGCTGGAATCGGATTTGTTTCAGAGCCGTGTTGGTCTCTGGGCAACATCCCGCGCCATTGATTCAAGCCAACAAGGTCGGATTCTGGGTTCACTTTTTCCATCGACGCGAATGCTAAAGCCAAACGAAAATAGGGTGACCAATTTCGCGTGAATGTGGTCAACAACCTGAACGATCCCACAATGCTCCGAGGGACAAGTATTGTGCGAGCGTTTCACCTTGTATTTGGTTATGCGCCGTATTCAACAACCGTTCCAGCATTGGCATGGTATCTTACACCATGGGTCAACTTGGGCCGATGGTGCGGTTGGTGCTAGTCAATGCCCAATCTCGCCAGGTCATTCGTTCGAATATGCTTTCCGACCTAAAGACCAGGCTGGCACATTTTGGTATCACTCGCACTTTGGTAGGTCAAGCCGTGGTGGTCCAGTAACATCCAGCAACTCAAATCCTCATAGGCAATCAATACTGCGATGGGCTGAGGGGACCATTGGTGATCTATGATCCACGCGACCCCCATAAATTTCGCTATGATGGTGAGTTCCTGATATCTTGGCTACAAGAGTGTTTCAATGTTGACATGTCATTTTAGTGGATGATGGTACGACGCACCTCTGAAACACCAGAATATCCGCTCACGGTTTACCTATAGAGTCCACCGTGATCACCCTAGGCGAATGGTAATTCACCTTTAGCGTGCTCTAGCAGGGTTCTAACCCGCGGAACAGGTATCATCTACCCTCCCCAATAGTTCCTGGACCGGCGATCGCCCATTCCACTCTTATCAATGGCAAAGGGCGCTACGTCGGGGGCGAGCTGGTTGATCTGGCCATTATCAACGTAATACAGGGCCGGAGATACCGCTTCCGCCTCGTGTCCATTGCTTGTGAACCGTGGTATGTATTTTCGATCGACGGCCACCAAATAACTATCATCGAGGCGGACGGTGAGAACACCGAACCAGAAACAGTTGATGCCCTCAAAATCTTCACTGGTTTGACTCCATTTTCGGTGCTGTTTGCGTTACTGATTCTTGTACAGGACAGCGATATTCATTCATTCTGACCGCCGACAGGCCAATCGACAATTATTGGATCCGGGCGTTGCCCAACACGGGCGCGAATGGGCTTGCGACTGGTTTCGCGAATGGTACAAACTCCGCCGTGCTCCGTTACAAGGGAGCATCGCGGGCTGACCCCACCACGCTTCGACTGGGCAATCCCATCGTCTTGCAGGAAACGCAGCTCCATCCGCTGACTGATCCGGCGGCTCCTGGCGAGCCCGTTCTTGGCGGCGTCGATCTCGCCCTCCGATTACAAATGGGGCACAACGGTGTATTGTTCACGATGAACGGCACCGTATTCCAGCCCCCATCGATCCCAGTGCTTCTCCAGATTTTGAGCGGGAAATATCGACCACAGGATCTGTTGCCGCTAGGCTTGGTTTATCTTTTACCGAGGAATAAGACCATCGAACTGACAGTCCCTGCATTTGCTCTTGGGGCTCCTGTACGTTAGTTCCTTCATGATTGAGTTGCGTGAACTGACGCTGGATTCGCGTAGCACCCATTCCATCTACACGGGGTTAGTACCTTGTCCTGAGTATATTTTCAAATTTGTGTTCACCAACTATGCGCAGCATACATTTAGTGTCGTCCGGAGCACGGGGAACGATACGACTACCAATTTTGTTAATCCCGTTAGACGGGACGTTGTGGACACCGGATTCGCTGGGAGCGAGGTGGTGATTCGATTCAGGACCGACAATCCAGGGCCGTGGATCTTCCATTGGTGGGTGTCGTGGATGAATTGATTCGTCGTTATGCTTACCTGTTCTCCAGTCATATTGAATTCCATCTCACCAAGTACGTCGCATCAGATAAATCAAAATATGATCTAGCTTATATCCCTCAGGGGCCTTGCTGTTGTGTTTGCCGAGGATGTCGAACGTGTGGAAGAGGCTAACCCGATTCCTGGTGAATGAATGCTCTGGCCAGTTCTGTGGAGTCTCCACGCTGACGATTCTCACAGCTGATTGGAATGAGCTTTGCCCAATCTATGATGCACTGCCATCGTCTGCGACAGTAGTTCAAAGCAGCCAAGCTACCTCGTCATCATCCGCAACGGTAATTCAAAGCAGCCAAACTACCTCGCCATCATCCGCAACAGCAACCCAAAGCAGCCAAACTACCTCATCCACAACGGCGATTCAAAGCAGCCAAAACACCCGGCCATCATCCCCGGCAGCAATTCGAAGTAGCCAAACTATCCGCGCCACCACCACTGGCTGACAGTGTGTGGATGGGCCGAACGAGCTTCATTTTATAAACCTAATTCCTTTTCCCATGCTTGCTCGGACATACAATTTTATACCCAGGCTTGACGTCGACAGTATTCTTCCAGAAGCGAATGATTTACCAATTCAAGGGGTGTCTGTAGTTGGACGTTATTAATAATTAGACACTTTCAATATGTCAATGTCATTGACCCACACTATCATATTCAAATTATCCACATTGAATTCAGAGTGTCCCGGATTCTTTGACCACGCCATTGCCATTGAGTTCCGCTTTTTTTTCTCTTTCTTGGAATGAACGACCCACTTTGTTCGTCGAAAACCCCACTTCCATCGTGTTTGCACTTGTCTCTTTCGGACTTTTTCGATAAGCAATGGGCAACGACCCCGCATGGTGCATGTCGCCAAATGTCGCCATCGGTGCACCATCTAGCATCAGTTTACTCAAAATGGTGCTATCCGTTCCTAATGGCCCGGGCCAACTGAACCCCGTCTTTGACTCATTCACGCCCTCTCGCCTCAATGGACACCTGCCCGCCAGAACTACACTCGTACATCTGTCGACTCGCCTGCTTTGATGATGGGACCACAGTCCGGGCGTTGAACCTCGTCTCGCACTATTTTCATGAGTTATCCAGCCCTTTCCTTTACCAGTCGGTATCCATTCGCAGTCATGACCAGGTTGATGAACTGGTATCTAAATTACAAACTATACCCTCTCACCTACGGCAAATTCGACACCTATACCTTTCCGACGGGTCCCGGCACAAAAACGAGCACCGAGTGACGAATGGCCAAATCGAAGCAAAAATACTCCGCCTTCTCACCCTCGCTACGCCGACGCTTGAGACACTTGCGTTTGTGGCCACGTGCCCATCCACCAGTACTTCCCTCATCGCAAAGCTCTTCCGAACCTCCTTCCCGCGCCTACAGGAGCTCAGCCTATCAGGTTTCTACCCATTCCCTTCTGCTCCAGGAAAGATGCCCGTTCTCCGGCGTCTCCATCTCACAGGAAACCGCAACCCCCATGGGCTTTTCCAGTTGGGCGGCCTAGCCGCGGCGTGTCCCGCGTTGACTCATTTACGCGTTTCGGGGCTGAGCATGGGTGTCTCGTTCTGTTGTGAACTGGAGAACACACTCAATGGTGATAAACTCGGCGTCTTTTCCTCAAAGCTTCCAAACGAGCTTCGTTCCATCGTCGTGCAGCCCGGTCCCTCACCAATACCAACAATTCCCATGAGGAATGGTTTGCTGCATCTCAAGGAGCAGGAGATGAAGCAAAGGCTAGATGTTCTATCGACGAGGAAACAACAAGAAAATGAGATACACTTGACTGTCCTCCAACAACCCGAAATCGCCGACACCAACTTTATCTGGCATGACTGGCTTGATCGGCTTTCAGGAGGCAACGGCTGTTGGCCAATATCCTAAACAATCGGGATCGGAAGTTCAAGGGTCCGCTGTAAGTGCCAGTTCATTGCCAAATCAACTCCCAGATTTGATCCGTGCGCTTTGGTAGCTTCCCGCACATGTCACATACATGGCGTTTGGTGTTCCGTGCGTTAGACGATATGATGCTACTCCGTCTTAGAGTATAGATTCGTTATATGTCTAAAGAGGTTCATGAACCTGATAGGTCGTTGACCAAGGATGCGATTAAAACTCCAGCGATCCCTCCATGATATAACTGTATTTGAAAAATTATCTTTGAATCTTGCCGGCCTCAAGGCCTCGACTTTCATAGGACGATGAGAGGGTTATGAATAGTGCCCAACAACGATAGCATCACCTCGGACCCGCTATTTTTATCTCGATTTCGCGGAGTTCAACGGGTCAAGACCGCCTGTGGCGCACGTGTTACAAACCGCAAGCACAGCGGCACCGGCCAAGGTGTGAACACCAGCGCATTCGACAACTATCTACCATCACCCATCCACCTGACGCATTGGCTCCCATGCCGTAAATCGCTTCAGCGTTCAAAAGCTACAACCGCTGCTGGCCTTGGGCGCCCTTCATGATATCTCCTCCTTCCCATCTCCCATACCCTTCAAAAAATATTGTCGGTCTCATATGAACGAATTGCTGCCACAGGTTGTGTTGAATCGCACATTCGGCGCTGCGTTACTTGGGTCTTACGCTGCAGCCATGTTGTGGGGACTTACCTGCTTGCAGACGTGAGTCTTGGTTGATGATCCACGAGAACCACCTGACGGAATATATTTGTATTTTGTGGCGTAGTGTTTTCTACTACATCCAGTGAGCACCACTAAGCTAAACTTTAGCACCACCCTGAGTGGGCAACAGTTACCGACAGGATAAAAGAATCCTCAAGTTATTGGTGAGTACAGGTTTATGGATCACTGTCTATAATAGACTGATTGAGAGTCCTCGTTTAGGTTATGTGGCTCTGGTATATCAAACATCTCTACAACTCCCCGCCGACGGTCTCACGCTCTGCCAGGATTATGGATACCACACATCAGGCGCTCACTATGAAAGGAGGTATGTGAACCGGTCAATCAACGCCGCATTGACTTGAGCTCGCCCCGCAAGTTTACACACTTGTTGTGACAGATTTTGGGGATCTGAAATCACTAAACGGTGTCGTCCCGTATGTCCATCAGTTGTCCATGCAAATAATGCTTCTGAACGTATTATTAGAGAACTATTAGTGGGCGAAAACATATTCCTCCCGCGCTTGCATTTACCAATCAGTCTATAGCTTCAAGTTGCGTTTACAGTACGTTCCAGGTCCCCCTCGAGGTCCTGGATCATCGAGCATCCTGCCATAGTCTCTGACAGCATTCCCTGTGCATCTCTTCTTTATCTACCGGATATGGAAATGTGCGTGAGGCTCTACCATCGAACGCATTGATTCAGGTTAGACCGTCATAGTCAGTGGGAAGAAGTGGTTTTTTGCTGTCACCTTGGTAAATGGTCTTTTATCCTTCCCCTAACTGCTTGACAGCGCCACCAAAGGTTCCAGCAACGGTATACTGTACAGGTTTGTTTGTGTCAAAACGTGTGTTGTGGTTGACAACGAGCATGAACAGTATCCGGTATAGGTGCCAACTTTTCTGTTTGCTATCAGGCCGCGGCTCACCAAACATCGTCCCAGTTTATGTTGGCCTAGGGTAAAGGTAGCTGCATTGAACCTCCAAAAAAGCTAATGTGACATACTTAGGTTCGGTAAAGGCAGAATTCAAGTTGCCAGTGGCATTCTCCGGGTAACACCCACCTCTTCAATACATCGCCGCTCTGACGGCGGCTCCCCATCCAGACCCTCGCCACCTCCGCCAATCTTGTCGCAGCCGCGCTGGACGTGACGATCGCATTTGGGATGGTTTGTGTGCTATTGGATCGGACGGACCAGGCGGTCCATCACAAGTATGTTCATATCTCAGCCACACATCGCCCATGAATATTCAACCTGCTCGGACCAGCTCGAAGCAGCTCCTGTCTCGGCTGTTGTTCTTTTCCATCAACACAGGCGTGTGGACGGCTTCCCTTGCTGTCGTCTCAGCCATCACCGTACGTAGTCCCTTTGATCAACTTCTCGCCACTGACCAGCTAGTTCTTGTTGTCCTTTTCCAGTTCAGCGTATACCGAGATGACCTGATCTATATTTCGTTCTACCTCCCACTGTGCCCCATGTAGGTGGAACGGCCGTCTCGATGCAACGCTCCGTCATCACGAGTCTGACAGGTATTGCAATACGCTCTTGGCGAATCTGAATGTCCGGGGACTCCTCCGGAGGTCGACAGATGGATTGCGCGCTCATGAAATGGGGTTCCCAGTTTCATGGATACCGTCAACGCCAGCTGGCAACGTGGAGCTCGTGCGCGGTGTTTCCTCCCTAGTTGTGATTTTCCTCGCTGAAACGCGCATTATTCAGGCAGCCGCGCCTGGTCTCATGGGTGGGGAGACACCCGGCGAAACGCCCGCATCCGCTTAGTGAGAGCGTGGTTTCGCAAATAGCATTGGGGATCAGATGCAAGTGATGAGCGCGCTGTGTTACAGATCATATTTCCCTCTAATCACCACAGGATACAACTAATCACCAAAAGTTACAGCAGTATAACGACATAGTTATGTAGACCCAAGTAGACGTAATCACACCGAAACCCAAGAAAACTAATAAAATGTGCGCTCCAATTTCGACATTCCCATCGGAATGATAAGTCGCAGATCTGTCTCTGATGATCTGTACGTTCACTATTGAGCGCGTTGCTTGACAGCATCTGCACAGGCAGCGACCCAGTCGACCTCCCCAGGGCATCCGGCGTAACCGCGCCTATTCCAACATTCAATAAATCGTTGCCTCATCATATCATAGTTGGGTATCTCCGCAAACGCAAGCGCGCGGACGTCCTTCCAGAAATCAAGGAAGGACGGGTCCATGTCACGGAACAGAACTGAGGACGGGGTGGATGTCTTGATGCGCCAGAGCTGTGGTTTGCTGCTCTCAGCGGCCCTGGTGGGCGGATGCTCCCATGGAAGAGAGCCGTGGAAGAGATACGACAGTAGGTACGCCAAGGATTCGAGATCGTCACGTTGAGACTGGCCTTTTGGACGAAATTAGCTTGCTTTTGATGAGAAGGGATGAAAGCGCACTGATGCCGTGGTGGCCAAAAACACTCAGGAAATTCCTGTTTCCAATGGTATCCAGACGCCGAGCACTGGGGAGCGGGTTCTCTGTTCGTTCGAGGAGCGAGGATAGGCCAAAATCAATGGCGTAGAGTGTGCTTGCCGCGTTCGCAGGAATTGCAGGTCGCTCAAGACAGATGTTTCCAGGCTTGATACCATTGTGGATGATCCCTCGAGAGTGTATTTCCTTATACCTGTCAAGCTGTCACCCAATGGGTTGAAATCATTTCCCTTTAATTGCGTGATGGCGGGAATTACCAACTGGATTGCAATGCAGAGCACCAAGTGTTCACTGAAACGATTTCCAGGGAAGAGGGATCTGATATCCTCCAGAGACGGACCCAGGCGCTCAATGATGAGCGCATACACCCCACAAGTCGCGTCGTATTCACTAGCCAACAGCTGTGGTGTTCCGGGAGCCAAAGAGGGAGCTGAGAGTGAGCGATATGCTTCCGTCTCCATAACACATTCAGCATCGGACGGGGACAGCCACGCCTTGATTACCACCATCTTCTCTGGTGAACAACCTGTATCAGAACCAGCGTCATACGCCAGATATACGCCCCGGTCACCTGTAAGCCATTGAGCTGGTGGCATGGATTTGAGCAATCGGCTCACCATCCTCGGCGCTGATGGTAGTAGCAACCCTATAACGGCCGAGAACCATCGCCTTCCTGGCTCTAGTATTGATGTGCCATGGGTGGGGGTAATACGCCGCTTCAACTCGAGAGAAAAAGGTGTATTTCGCCGAAGGACTGCGTCGCTGCACGCCGAGATTCCAGGTGGACGAGACGAGACGAAGGGAGGTAAATGGGGAGAGTATTCGGGCAACAGCTTTGCATGGATTTCCCCACGAGCAATAATGGTCGCTGAAGTCTTGGGATGATATGAATGATGTATAGATGTGGTTCAGGATAATGTCGAGGAGCTTCGGTGCATCCCAGAGCGGCGAACCCATCGCGCAATGGCGATAAACGTTGGTCTGCGGACGAAGATGGCAGCGATTGTCCCTCTGGCAGGACAAAGCCCCCGAGGGGAAAGCCCAGTCGAATTTAAGACATTGAGCGCCTCACAAACACCAGGCCGGATCGGATCTGTAATAAAGCAAGCTGCCAGTGAATTCTGAGTAGAAATCCCATCAACATCAGACGGAAGATGAGAAAGTATACCCTGCATTCGGTTACACTGGCGGTAAACCTGTCATTGGTGCAAGCTTGAGAGAGTCACAACTTGCACAAGGTCGCGCCGGCCTTATCCGTGACGGGAACCGAAAATTAGATCAATACATCAGGCCATTCGCAGGGTTAAGGCGACGATCAGAACGACACCCAGTGGAGGATTTCAACGCAGCACAACTCGATATCGGATAAGAAATCTCACGCTGGTCTTATCACTGGCTCGAAGATTAAGATAGCATCATAGAATTCTTCTCACTTGTGGACTTCCCTGTCCACAGGATGACTTCCACCAATATATTGTGTTCCCAGTGTCTCCACAGGAAAAAAATTCATCCAGAGGTCTAATCCCTGTGTGGCCGCCATTTCTCATCCCAGGTTCTTGAATCTTAGCCTCGACACCGCTGGGCCATTTGAACATTTCCATCTCGGAGATTCCCTAATTGTAAGCGATCAAATAGACAGCGCATGAATGATTCCGCCAGCATCACTCCTCCAAAATGGAGCAGATGTGCACTTGGTCAATGGACGGAAATGAACTGACATCTCGCTGAGAAGACAAATGTGATCGATGCATGCAGCCAGTGAACTTTGATGCCCGGAGGGCCGACCCAGTAGGGTGATCACTCCACTCAGGCCTTTGATATTACAGAGTCTGCAGTTCAATACCATGTATCCGAACCCCGCGCTGAAGGAAACGTCAGAATCCAGGATTCGGGATTATCAGGATGAATGCCTACCCTCACAGGACACCGCTGGGTAAGACGGTTGCACCCCCACGCCTTCAGCTCTTCCAACTTCAGGCACCCTCTCTTC
>QGOG01014536.1:0-15860 GCA_003313185.1 Collybia sp. MG36
CCGGATGAAGGTGAAGTTTCAATAGGATTACTGCATCCATACTTGCGGGTATGCGATCACATTTTTTCCTTTCTTTGTTTTGCCTCCCCCGGGATTGGTTCCTCCCTTCTATGACTCGTGCGAAGAATCCCGGATTCCTAAAGTGTCAGTACATGTCAGTCACCGTAGGGAGGACTACTGATGGATCCGCAGACAAACATGTAGAGCACACCAAGTGAATCTGCTGCAACCTGCTCGATATGATAAATCCAGCACATTCAAGGCTTCAAGCCAAGACTCGGCAAATGTCCAGCAAACCACGTAGCTGAGAATCAGCGTGAGATACGGCTGATACCGCTCGAGGCCGAGATCGACTTGTAAATTTAGCATGTGCCACACTATTTCGGGAATATCCACCAATGACATACGTCGGTCAAATTGGAGCTGGGCCACAGGCGTGGACCTGCTAGAAACAGTGGTCCGCTCAAAACTGTTATATCAAGTATGTGGATACCCAAGTCAACCCATACTTTTTGCGTCAATGACCTGATTTCATTATTATTTCCTGTGAAACCAGCAGTCCCAGGTCTGAAGGGATTCCAACGCGGTCCATGTCCCGGTTGTCATCATCGCCTGACCCCATTCCAGCAGCTGGTTCCCAGGAAGTGGTGGATATAAAGGACAGAGTAGATACTCACAGTCTGCAGAAGCGCACATTTGCGGGTGAAATAATGTTGCTATCGCTATCCATTTGTGTCATCGCTGCACTCTTTGTTCGTGGGCAGGGGTCCCAAAGCGCGAGCTTTCCTATCCCGCCTCAATCAGTGGTCCGTGCTTTCGTATTTCCTGTAATCTCAGAATGAGTTACTGTCTACTATAGTTCATAGACCCTCGTTCCTTTGCTGTCATAGGACCCAATGGCACCTTCCGCTCGTCCTCATTCAACGATCTGTTCAACCCGACGTCGACGACCCCACCGTTCTTCCAGATATTCGACAAGGGGTTCCTCTCCATCTTGGGGGCTTCGCCATCTATTCACCAGGTCGCATCGAACCCAAATTTCGCGTTCGCACATGAGGCACCTATCTACAATCTGGCAACGGACGAGGTCTTCTTTGCCAGCAACGACGGGGGCCCTCTGGGGGAGAGCGATTTGAACCACAACAACCTTGTCGGTAAGATCAGTTTGGCCGACGTTGAAGCAGCTCTGGCCCGTAATAATTCGGCCGGCGCTACCGTTCAGGCTCGCGTTACAGAGGTAAATCCCTCTCGATTCTCCGTATAGGGATGTAACTTTTGCAATATACAAGCTTGACCTCCCGGATACCATTCAAATGACAAATGGAGGTACAGGGCCGTATCATGGTTCTCTTCTCCTTATTACCTCTGGCCGAGGGGCTCGTCCTCCCTCGATTGCGCGAGTAAATCCCAAGGTGCCCCACAACGCAACCGTGCTACTTGACAACTACTTTGGCCGACAATTCAACTCGTTGAATGACATCAAAGTTCATCCAAGTGGAAAGCTCTTTTTTACCGACGTAGTGTACGTTCATGTAAACTCCGGGCCCAGGCCTCATCTAACACAAACCAGCTATGGGTTTCTAAACCACTTCCGTTCAAATCCCCTGCTCCCAAACCAGGTGTACCGGTTCGACCCAGACACTGGCACTGTGCGGGTGGTGGCGACGGACTTTGACAAATGCAACGGCATCGCGTTTACCGCTGATGGGAAAACAGCGTACATGTGCGTCCAGCCCAGGGCCTGCAGCACCCTGGACATCTAAAACCATTGTCTAAAAAATGACATGACCATTGACAGTGCCGACACTGGTGCCTCTGGCGGCTTCCTCGGCAATAATCAGACAGAGCCCGCGACAATGTGCGTCTTGTGATGACCCTCCCGCTCCGCGGCCCGCGGTGACTCACGCCCTTGTATGTATGTAGTTATGCATTTGACGTGGATCCTCGCACGCATGTATTCAAGAACCGCCGGGTCTTCACATACGTGGACACGGGCGTCCCGGATGGAATCCAGGTTGATCTCAATGGGAATGTGTATTCAGGCTGTGGGGACGGTGTACAGGTTGGTGATACCCGTTGATGGAAGTAGCATTCACATAAACTCAACTATCTAGGTTTGGAATGACGAAGGGACCTTGTTGGGGAAGTTCTTCGTAGGTTCAACGTCTGCCAACATGGTCTTCGCGGGGGATGGTCGACTGGTTATCCTGGCGGAGACGAAAATATTCCTTGCCCATATTGCGGCTAAACAGATTCCTCCTGTGTCACCGTAAACATCGTGTCCATGCAGGACAGGTTGAGGTCATGTGCTAGCTGCATTCTCCCTTGTCAATGTTGAGCTGAAATCCGAGATGTATCTGTGATTTTTCATTGTGAGGTGTTCTGAAATAAATACATCTGAAAATAGGCCGGTAGAGGGCATTACAAGAGATGGAGAGCAAAAACAAGGAAAGTGATGATTTCATGTGCAGAATGATCACGTCTACTGTCCCTTAGCTTTGGCAGCCATCTATCACGGCGAAAATAAGTAACGCTCGGTTCTCCAAGGCTAGAAACATACCAAGTTGAGTGCTGAACCAGCCTTGAACCACCCGATTTGACCCTCATTGAACGAGTGCGCGAGGGGAATTTCCTTCATAGTAGGTTAATGCACGGCCTTTACTTATACGGTGTTTACCAACCTCCTTGCTGCCGTCTTGGTGTTTAATGGCCAGAGTCAGGTTTTTGCCAGGGGCAAAGCTCTCGAGGCCAAGGATATCGACGCGGTCGCTAGGTTGAATTTTGTTGTAATCTTCTGGGTCGACAAAGGTCAGAGCGAGCATGCCCTGCTTCTTCAAGTTGGTTTCATGGATACGGGCGAACGAGCGGACAATGATAGCCAATCCACCGAGGAATCGTGGTTCAAGGGCGGCATGCTCACGGGAGGAACCTTCACCGTAATTGTGATCGCCAACAACAATCCATTTCACGCCCTGTTCCCGGTAAGCGGCAGCGGTCTGAGGGACACCTCCCCATTCGCCTGTGTTCTGGTTTTTGACTTTGTTGGCCTCGTTGTTCTCAGAGTTGATGGCGCCGATCAAGCAATTTTCTGGAAGATACCTTGGTCAAAAATTTGGACAAGTAAGCTGCGCATGAATTACATACGCGAGATGTTTTCAAGATGTCCACGGTATTTCAACCAGGGTCCACCAGCACTAATGTGGTCGGTTGCTGTGACGTAGGTGATGGGCAATAGACTAAACTTAGTGCACTAATGTACTCACTGCACTTGCCCTTGACCTTGATTAGAATTGGGAGATCGCTGGGGGTCTTCCCATCCCAGGGCTTGAAAGGTTGGAGGAGTTGGAGGCGGTCACTCTTAGGGTCGACTGCAACATTGACACTGCCACGGTCGGCAGGGGGCGGTTGGAAGGTATCCTGGCCAGGGTCGTATCCACGCGGGGGAAGCTCATTTCCAGTGGGGTCGGTAAATTTGAAGGGTTTGCCGTCGGAGCCGGTGAGGGTATCAGTGAGGGGGTTGAAAGACAGACTTCCAGCGAAGGCCATGGCGGTGACGATGTCGGGCGAGGCGACGAAGGCATGAGTGGCGGGGTTTGCGTCATTGCGTCCGGTGAAGTTGCGGTTATACGAGGTAATGACTGGAAAGCAGCATTGTGGACCAACCGCATCAGAAATGGATAAACGAACATACTGGAGTTGGCTTCGCCTTTCTTAACATCTTGCCTATCCCATTGTCCGATACAAGGTCCGCAGGCGTTCGCAAGGACGAGCCCACCAACGGTCTCAAATGCGCCAATTTGTCCGTCACGTTCGATGGTAGCACGAACTTGCTCAGAACCAGGGGTGATGGTGAACTTGCTCTTGACCTCGAGTCCATGATCAGCGGCCTCCTTGGCAATGGAGGCAGAGCGAGACATGTCTTCATACGACGAGTTGGTGCAGGATCCGATGAGGGCAACCTTGAGCTCTTCAGGCCAGTTGTTCTTCTTGACTGCCGCGGCGAATTGTGAAATGGGAGTGGCAAGGTCAGGCGTGAATGGTCCGTTAATGTGGGGCTCGAGCTCGGAAAGATTCTGGATATTTGATTAATAAGGTTAATATACTGGGTATGCATAAACTTGCAATTTCAATGTGGTTATCGTATTCAGCACCCTCATCCGCGCGAAGGTTGTGTGCGAAGCGTTGAGCGTAGTTGGCAATATCCGGACGTTTGGTAGCATTGAGGTAGTCAGTCATACGGCTGTTGAAGGGGAACATGGAAGTGGTTGCGCCAATTTCAGCACCCATGTTGCAGATGGTAGCCATACCCGTGCAGGAAAGAGACTCGACACCGGAACCTTTGTACTCAACGATAGCACCAGTGCCACCCTTGACGGTCAAGATACCGGCAACCTTGAGGATGACGTCTGAAGAGTCGCTTAATATCCATGAAGACAACTGAAGCCGGATACTTACCTTTGGGGGTTGTCCAGCCGCTAATTTTACCTGTCAAGTTGACACCGATGACCTTGGGGCATTTGAGTTCCCAGGGAATTGCAGCCATAACGTCGACGGCATCTGCACCACCGACACCACAGGCAATCATACCGAGGCCACCGGCGTTAGGAGTGTGTGAGTCAGTGCCAATCATAAGACCACCGGGGAATGCATAGTTCTCGAGAATGATTTGATGGATAATACCAGAACCGGGTTTCCAGAAGCCGAGGCCATACTAAAAATCGATCAGCTTCGAAACATGGCACTAAGCGAACAGAAAAACCTTCGCTGTAGCAGTCGCTAAAAAGTCATAAACTTCTCGGTTAATATCAATTGCCCGAGCCAAATCCTTAACGCCGCCAACTTGTGCTTCAATAAGATGATCGCAGTGGACGGTGGTGGGTACGGCAGCAGTGTCCATTCCAGCAGACATGAATTGAAGAAGAGCCATCTGGGAAGCCCGTGAGATATTGTCTATGACATATGAAGAACTAGATATACTTGTGCGGTAGCATCCTGGCAGGCGACACGCTGAAAACGAGACAATGAGTACAACAACCAACGTTTCCAGGTAATGACACACGTCAGGACGGAGTTTGAGGTAGCTGGTACCACGTTCAATATCTTGGCCATGAGGATCGTCAAGATGTCCATAGAGAATCTTCTCCGACAAAGTCAATGGACGTCTCAGTCTACCGACGTGTCAGCATTCCGTCTTGTTCTTCAATGGCACACCCTACCTCTCTCGAACAATGGCGAGATTGTCTTCGATTCGCTGGTAGTTGATAAAAGCGCCCTTCTCAAGGAGGGACATGGGAACTTTGGTGTCGCCAATGCGAGGTGCAGCGGTGGCCATGCCCGCAGCTAGACGCTGCAGGGACCGCATTGCATTAGCGGTTCTGTTTGAGATGTTGAGCATCGTCAAAGACGTTGACGACGACAACGCGAGCGACGAGGACGATGAGTGGAAGAGGAGGAGGGTTGATGGAGCATCCCGGACGGTGCATCAACAAATTTATGCAATCATAGCACGTGAATCCGAGTTGCCGATATCACTTTCAGCCAATCACACGCTATGTTTTATGCGGACATTTGCACTTCATTATTTTCAGCTGCCCTTATGGACTTGGCTACGCGCCCAGCTCGGCCGCTCTGACGCCGCTCCTGTGGGTGGGTTTACGATTGAAATATTCAAACGTACATACTAGACAGGCTTGAGACATCTGATGACACCCAACCAGAATCTCGGCCGATATCAAAGCGTCACGGAACCTAAACTGGGATTCTCCCGTAGACAACGGTTACTTACGACGTTATATACAACTGACTATCAGTGTCATCACCATTCCTTACATAGTCACAGTGCGGGAGGCGCCTACTTTCGGGCGAAACGTGCGGTGCAGCCTCCGGTTACCTACGGGGATGAATTACACTTCCTTGCTACCCCCAATGACAATTCGGGCCTCCTTCATTAATGTCTCAATGTCTTGTGCGATTGATTGCCCTATTTCGGCTTTCTTGACTTTCCGCGATAACAACTTCATAGCCTTTTCCCTTGCATCGTCCATGGTCGCGTGATGGTCACCTAGGGGAGGTCAAGGGCTACTCCCAAGGTAGAGGAAGAGGAAGATTTGCTCACGAATTATAACTTGATCCTCGGATGATATAACGGGCGGGATTCGGACATAAGCAAGGAAGCTTTCCTGTTGGTAACCTCATAGAGTGGACGTGTGTGGTCATATGTGAATGCCATGATCGTAGAAAGACTTACAACGATGAAGGAGGCTTGCAACTCTGCCAACTACCGCCCCAGATGTCTGAATCGGTTGGAGTGACAGGTGGAATCGTCGAGGAAGTAACGCGCACCATATTGCCTCGCATGCCACATGCAACAATAGCCTGGCGAAGGAATTCACCATCCTCATGCTGTCTTTCCGAATTGGCGATAATCTGGTGTCTCAATAACTCGACAAACCCCCTCACTTGCAATCCTTCCTCATTCATTGATGATCGAAGAAGGCCAGATGTTTGGTTTAAGAAGATCGATATCTATAAGTTCCATGAGACGAGGCCAATATTTACATCAATTAAGAGAGTGCATACAGATTGAATAGACTGTTCAACAAGGCCGAGGAGGGCTAGTGACTTCGCGGAGAGATATTGCAACAGTAATCTTTCATTTCTCTATGCATGTTTAGGGCGAGAATATCCTGCTGGTATCCACATACAACGGATTCCAACTTGGCATCGAGGGCCTGCTTTGGTATTGAGGCCACTCCAGGATATGGACTTCGATATGAAATTTTATGTCTGGCTCTTTCTTGCGCGGAAGAGATGATTTTCTGGCTGTTGAGATATCAAATACCGAAGATGAGAAAGGTACCATCACAATACCATAGTTTATCAGGATCAGGACAAGGGTACCCGTCAATCAAGCTGCGAAGCTGACTCTCAAGGCTAGAGATGGGTGAAGGGTGTTCCCGAGGGAGCCGGGAGAGTCTAACATGATAAGCGTGTAAACTCTATACAGTCTGAAAGCTGTAGCTAAAGAAGCCAAGAAAATACCAACCGCTAGAGTATCCCGAGTATATGAGAGTCGAGGCTTCCGAAGCGATGTAGTGACTGGACTACGAGTGGGTTCGGGCTGAGATTGGGTGAGTGATATTCTGGTTGGAATGTATCGTTTCATTACCGGTCCCACAAACCGCGTGATGGACTTTCTATTTGTGCTTGAGAGATAGGAATATAGATAAAGAATACACTCACCTCTGTTTTTCAATGAGCACCTTCATTTCCCTAAATCTCCGAATGCGCAGCTTCTCCTTCTGTTCCAAAGCGTCCAGTAGCATTTGAACACGGCGCCTGTCATCAAGCCTCCTTTCCAGTTCTTCAATCTTTGCCTCTGCCTCTATTATTTAGTTGCGGAATTGACGAGGGAGATGGGCACATACGGGGCACGATCAACGTGACCTGTTTGTCGTTCAGTTCCTTTTTATACTTCTCCATCGTCTTCCTGGAATTCAGCAACGCAGCGGCCGCCTTATCCGCTGCAGAACGAGTCACATCGTTCGGGTGCTTGATCCCAGACTTGGCGCGCATCTCCCTGAGCCTTCAAGGCCTAGGCATTAGCTCCATTATATCGCTCTTGGTTGACCACTTACTGGTGGATCTGCTGTCTTGCAAGAGCAACGTCAGCCCTCCCCTTCATATGTACGCTGAGAAACAGGAGCGCATCTCCAAGGGGGCCATGGTAGAGGCGATCAAAGTGCTTAGGGGCAATCTCAGGTGCCCCAAGACGCACGAACGCGTCAAGAACGGTAGACGCGCCTGGCGGACTTGCCTCCGGGACGGGAAGCTTGATCGGAGCTTGATCATGAGCGGGTTGCTTCGGTTTTGAGTGTGGAATGCGAGATTTCATGTCAAACTGGACACCCCAATAAATGCAAGGGTAAGCCACGCGCCGGTTGCTGGTGATAACGAGTCGCTGTTGTGATCCCGCAGTTTAGCCAAACAACGCCCAATTATTTTTGGTGGAGAGCAGCGGCACCCTCTGTCAGCTCATGTACCATAACGTCTACATTGCGTGGAGTTCTTCAGTCGCACAGCGGAATAGCATTATATATATATGATAGGTGTGATCGCATAATGACTCTCAGTAGTGTCTCACATCCTGGAACACTCCACTCTGGAATGGTGTGCATAATATCATGCGCATTTCTTGAAGATACACAATACATACCCAGGTGATTGTGTGCAAGGTTCGATTCGACATGTCAGTGACCGATTAATGACCTACTGTTGACGGACGAGAAGTTGGAGATGTATCAGCTAGAGCCTGATCGTCAGACAGTGCTTATAGTGGTGACCACAGCGAGGGATTAACTTGAGGACAATCTCACCACTCGCACATCTCCGCGAACTTGCATTGAAGTCGGCGCGGGTCGTGGTAAAAAAAAAACGACACAGCTGTGATTTGGTGCATGAAAAGCTGGTGGGTCCTGGAGCAGAGACATTCTTCCGATTGCTCGTCCTAATTGTCTGCCTGAAAACACCAGCGCACACCCGACCGTCTTCCCCCTGCTGTAAGTAACGCGGATCAATAAACTGGGTCCTACCCTATACCGACAATGGTTCTCTTCTTCCACCTCGCCATGACTGAGCTGATACCCTCGCCAAGTCTATGATGCATGATGAGTCTCATTGGATTGTTTTCTGGGGGTCGGCGTCGTTGTGCTAGCGATTTCATATTGACGCGGGCGGGAATCCAGATATATTATCTATTGTAATGTAGCGCCTATACCATATACACCGTCGCATCTACATGCGTAATAACTTGGGGGAAAAAAAGAGCATTTCAACATGTTCTTGAATGTCGACAGGTCACGGCTGCTCACCATCATACGCCGCGACCACAGCATAGTGGTTCACAGCTCCTTATGCACAGAGCCAACACCCTCAGCCCCCGCACCCCATATCCACTGCCGCACGCCCCACTCGTCGCCCTCCTGACCCCAAAGATAATACACCCCGCGGCGCTGCATCTCCACGAGGTGTAGCGGCATGTAGCGGAAGAGCCCTGTCAAGACGAGGATGAAGATGCCCAGGAATATGGTGACTATGGCGCAGGGTGTGAGCTAGTGAGCATGCGGGTATGGTGAGGCTTACTGAGGAGGATCTTCTCCCAGGGCTCGAGCATGGAGAGCACAAAGGTGGACTCGAACCACATGCGTTTCCGCCAGAGGAAGCGGCCCATGGGTGATTTTGGGGGTCGGGTGAAACTGTGGTCGGGCTTTGGGGCAGGAAGAACTGAGGGAGCGTTCATTTTACAGACTTTGCCGGGGCGGCTGCGCTGCGGCTGGCGAATTTTAGTGGACTGAGGAAGTTGGAAATCAAAAATATGGATGTCGACGATCAGGAGGGTTAACGTTGTTCCCACGAATACATATCCAAAATTGTAATGACGATGATGATACATTATAACGTCTATAGTACTTACATCTCTCAACCTCATGCTGGGATTGGAAAATACCCTGGCGATAGCGTTTGCCTATTATCTCTTACTGCTGATCGTCCTGTTCATGCCTGGGTTAAGCTGGTGGTACTATGCTCTCTCCCACTCGCTAATACATTAGGCACGAGGATTGCCATCCCCCAGTCTTCACTATATCGCGATTCAAACATGAGTAGCGCTACGCCCGGCATTCTCTGCGGCAGGGCTGTCGATAGTCCATCTGCGTCCATCCCCCTCTGGCCGCGACACCTGCGCTAGACGAATGTCGAGGACAGATGTTGGACGCGACAGCCTACCATCCCTGCTGAACGCCGTGTCCAACGCAGGAGATCTCCGAGGTTCGGCTTGCATGGTGCTGATGATGCTGGCCCTCTCGACGGTATCGCGGCCCAAACCGACCTGGACAATGATCAAGGTAGGCACGATACCCTGTATGGCGTTTAAGGAGTATGGTAGGGCATCGGCTATGCTACGTACCACCATTTGGATCAAGCCAGCGTCAAGCACGATCTATGCCACAGTCAGGTGAAAATGGGATCAGGAATAGATATGTTGCGCGCACCACAGATAGAATCACATCAAGAATGATATAACTGGAATAGATCGCCCCAGATTCCACTCTGCAAAGATGGATGAGTATAATCGTGGAATTCAATGGGACCGCCCTACATAACAGCGATTGCTGAATTATATCTCTTCGCAAGATCGCCACCCAAAATTTGACGAGCTTTGCGGGATATCCACCATATGCGTCCGGCTGCCAACGTCTTGAGCAAACATTCGAGGCATAGCGAGACTACTGAATACCTGTTAATAAGGTGACTAGGTTGTTCAAGGTGAATGTCATCCACAGGTAGATGGGGAATGAGCGCTTCAGGGAAGGTGATGTAGCGCCTTCAAATAGGTAACCACAGACTAATGAGTATAGTTTAGACCGATCAAATTGCCAGAAGTTTTGAGATCATACCGGTCGCAGCAAGCAGAAGGATGCATGGAAAAATTATTATCCGTCTATTGTGGCCCCACACGACGTAGCAGCGATATATCTAAAATCGAATCAACATATGTGAGCGAGCAAAAAATATTGGGCGCACCACAAGAGTGTCACCAAGAACGCTAGGTGGATGAGTCAATGAGACCCACGAAACAGAAAGAGCAGGTGCTTACTTATTCGTCACATAAAACATGAATTTGGGGTATACATGTTTGAATGGAGTTATTTCCCCTCGTAATATATAACGCAAGATGTAGGCGTATGTCACTCCAATATCGGCTGTCGCAATGGCGAACATCGATATGGCAAGCACCAGAAGCGGGGTTTGCAGTGTGCGCTTGTTACGCAGAAGTATATGAACGCAGATAGCAAACAAAACAATATAGATGCCTTTCGACACCAGTGTCATTATTATCATGATTTCTGAGCAGCAGCACAGCTCAACATACCATAGAGTAGAGTTTCAAACTTTCTGTTGGTCAGTCTGGGGCACGCGGAACTGTGAGGGTGGTACTGACCAGGATTGCAATAATGTACATGTATACTGGAGCATTGAATGGGGGATATGATGTGGTGTAGAAATCGTACACGGGGACCGAACGTATCGAAGTCATTGCCCAGAAGGAACGCCCCGGAATCGAAGGTGGGGATGGCTGGATAGTGAACCAAAGAAACCAGGAAGCACGGCATGCACAGGGTTCACTCAGCGTGTTCAGGATACCATAGTCATATATATCCGAAGCACAGACCATTTCGCTTCCGAGTCATCCATTCCAATCCGTTCCGGCGAGTTGGTAAACTGCTCGGCGCGATTTCCAAACCGATGTCAAAAATCATCCATTACATCCTGAGCGGTGGGTGAGGTGCACGTAAGATTGGAATCACGTCGTATGCCCCGAATCGACAGTTGAGTCCCAGTTGAACTTGATAGATTGAGAACCATGGTAGGAAACCAGTGCACTGATATAAATCTAAGCATGGACCCTGGGTTTGTACCCTGGGTGCACAAGCAGCATCCAAACAACGCCAGCGCTTGCTAGTGCCCACATGCTCCCTCGAGACAATGCGGTGAGTGTGAAGTGTCTCGCTGCGGGGCAAGCCGCTCTTGAACAGATTTAGCGGGTCGCGTTGGGCGGGTATGTGGTTGCGCAGTATTCTGGACATGGACGTCGTGGACCCCCGTCCGTTTGCCTTCACACGGACGGAGCGCTGATCCGGTCATCATGCATCGGCATTGGGTGCTAGACCGAAACCCCCCGACACAATCATGATAGGGTTTCTGTACATGTCCCCACGGAGGCTGTTCTTGGGGGAAAACTCAGTTGGGACGACTTGTTTGGGGTCCGTCGTTTTGCACACTACTCCCAGGTGATGAGAGGTAGCTTCCCCTCTGTAGGTTACCTCCCTGTACATCGACGACACCTTCTGATATTCCCGGTTCTGGAGGAGTGGTTCCGATCGCGTCACGAGGTCATCGCCCAAATCGTCGAGTTACTCGATAAACTTCTCGTGTTGCTCAAAGAAAAAAAAAGCAGAATAAGGGCCATGGCTACATGCTTGAGGAAGACCCTCCCGCCCTCCTTCGTTTCAGTTATCTCACCAATTCAGCCGGAGATGACGGATATCGAGTTTCGCGACAATATGGTCGTCTTCTTCACCGCTGGACACGCTAGTGGTCCCAGTCTTTTTCGTTATTGGGCCGAGCTCCAGCAGGACACAGCCGCGGCCGGGATCACATCCCTCATCTATTACCTCGCGCTCCAGGACCGCGCGCGGTAAAGCCGCCGGCGCCCTCGAACCCGATAGTCCGAACATCGACAAGCTGCGCAACGCCATTCTTCCATGCCCATCACCCAGTATTAACAGCTTCCGTGGGCCTGGCCCCCGCCACTGCCTTGCCCGCCGCTTCGCGATGTTGCATGAGTGAGGCGCACACTGCCCAACGACCCGCCGCACCACAATTACCTGGTCAACGATATCGCGTCATTCACGCTGAGTATGCCAGGGGACATGAAGATCGTGTTTAGTAAAATCTAGGGCTCGGCTGCTGGCGGAGCTTGTGGGCTATCTGTATCTGTCAGTTGTGTGCTGATATCACTGCCCGAATCGAATGTTGTATACTCTCATGCCTTCCCGACGGTGGACTGGTGATACCGATGTATTTGGGTCTCTATTTCGAAGAGTCGGCTGGCCCAGTCTGCTTTTGATCTTGATAGCAATTCTCCGGGCGCATCTTGTACCAAGCATCAGTGCATCTTCGTATATAACTACGGTGACTCAGAACATCAAAATTCACCCTCCTTCCCGCGCTGGCTTTGAGGGCCATCCCCAGCATGCCCTGGCTGAATTTCCTGGTGGTGATAATCTATAATATACACTATCGAGTGATGATGGACGACCTCGAAAAGCAGAAATTCTTGATTGACATTTCGTTCACAAATTGGTCAAATCGTACTTCAATTCAATTCATTTTGGCGATGGAGTCCCAGCCAAAAAAAAAACATGCGTTATCTGGAGGGACGGATTCGGAGAAGGGCACTAGGAAAAAAGATCAGTATACCAGGTACGAACAAACGACAATAGACACTGTTGAATATGCCGCACCATACTAGTAAGAGGCCAAGAGTTCTGTATTGGGTGATCGAGTGGCGGATGCAAGGGAACTCGGCTTTCCCGCAGTATGATACCATGTAATGGTAAGCGATGAGATAGACCTGAAAAATCATTGACTACAGGGAGGTATGCCTACTGGACTTATATGTGCATTGTGCGACTGAACAGCGCTGGGCGCGAGCAACGTTAAAATCGCAATTATATTCCAGTTCGAAATACCGCCCGACCACTGTCTGATGATCATAACGACTACCAGGATCTGACGTGTACATTTAGAGAGTTTACCACACAGCAGGAGCACCCATGATCAGTAAATGCGCATAGTGGCCGCCCAGACGCGTAACACCTCTCAGTGGGTAAATACTACTACTAAACCCCAATCAAGCACCGGTTTTATGGAACGGAAGCCAATGTTGCGCCCTAAGAATTCAAGTTCTGGGTGCTAGGCGATGGTTGAAGTCCAGGAGATAAGGACGTCCACGGTGACCGGTGACCCATCATGATCTGAGTGCCACAATTACTCCTGATTGATTGGGAGCCATTTGTGAGTGGTTATAATCATCCCCATGAGTGATAAATCATTATCCACCAGTATGAAAGCACCATCTATTACCTTTTCCAAGGACCAAAATTCAATGATGCGCCCAGCGCCGCCGCCTGGCCGGCGGACACACGTGATTGTGTATTGTTAAGTTTGGCGCCTCTGGTCACATGTACTCTTCACATGTCCGACGCGATGCTATTTCAGCCCGCGCCGCAACGTGCAACTCCACTCTTTCCCTTTCCCCCCCCCCTATATCCATACACTGCGATATAATGACCTCAAGGGTTACCCCCGTTAATTATAAATTTCTTGCTACAACTTCCTTCGAAATTGAAAGTTGATTTGCGGCACCTCCGGGTGTCAGCCTGGACCAACCAATGACTCAGGAAGTCATTGAATCCTGTGCCAAGGGGGAGCTCCGTTGCCAAGGGAAGAGTGGTGTTGGGGGATTTCGTATGGATCACCAGACTATGTCTAACTGGTTTACAACTCCTATCCCCTGTCATTTATAACTTGAAATCCCTGACAGACTTCGAGGGCACTATGGTTGGTGACATGGTAAACTTGGGCAAAACCATGGTGGCAGAATTTCCTGCCGAGCTCAACCTGCAAGGCCTCATGGATAGTGAGTGCCTCCATCAGAATATTGACCGATTTTGGGTCATAAAATGGTCCAACAAGCCCTGGATGAAAAAATTCAGAATCTCACCAAGCAAATCGAAAATTTTACCAAATTGATGGAAGAAAGACACCAAGAATCTGGCCGAGCGTTTGCAAAGGTAAAACACTTTTGATTTGCCAGTACGCACACAATACTCATGATCGGCTAGCTCTTTCAGCACCAACGGGCAAATTCCGCCATCCAGCTGAGGTGCTTAATCAACGAAGCACAGGGCATACTTGCGCGGCGCCTCCAGCTCACATCGACCCGTAACATCGATAAGGCTTCCCTAGCATTACGGAAGGATCTCGAACGCACCACCAACAACAATGATGAACGAGTGAATCGCGTCAGAACCCTCATCAATACCAGTGACGACAGCAGCCTCCAAATTCTTTTACGAAAACCTGGGACGCTTCTCGTGTTGGTTTCAAAGGATGCGCGCGAGGCAGGGAATGACGCCGCCCATCCAGGAGTTCTCTCATACGATGATTACGAGGCTGCGATTCGTACCCTCTATCCTGATGATGACCCTCAGGGGTGTTTTATAGGTGTTGCATGTTTTGCGAAAGGGGCTCCTGCTAGAAATTAGTCAACCATGACATTTCTAATACATATCACGACACAAGTCTTTTCAGCCCAGCTTGCACCCAAGGCCTGGCCGCGTTCACCCTCTTTTAGTTTTGCCAGGTGGTGTTGCCTCTTCAATAAGACGCCAAACCGAGTGTGTGAGTGGCTCGACCTCAGTTTTTCTGTCCGGCTCGACCTCTCTCTTCCCGGTCTTTTGGCCATCCCCCACCCATTATCATGTTATCACTTACAAAAAGCCGAATCAGCAATATGCCCCAGATGCCACCAGTACAGAGAGACCGTCCACCACTATCTAATAGCATGCCCAGCATACAGGACAGCGCGTGAGGTACTTAGGCGAGCAGGCGGCACCAAGACAATGGACATGTTCAGTCTGTTGTCGGACAAGAAACTCATCCCACTGCTACTTCAATACATCACATCCACCGGCCGCTTCCAATCGGTATCTGGGACTATCATCCCACCCAAAATCAAAAAACCAGTAAAACCCGTGCAGTGGAATCCGGGACAATAAAAGTCTCGCACTATGCACCCACGCTGAAAACCTCCATCGCTCTCGCCACTGCATTCACGTCGTAAGCCCGCAATCTCCCGTTTCCACGTCGCAGCCCCACCGCGGTCCCATCCGGACCCCCGTTCCCAGCGCTCAGTTCCCACTCCCTTCTCCATCTCTCATTCTCATTTCCATCTCCATTTCCACTCTCACTTCCACTCTCAATTCCACTTTATACCCTCGTTCCCCTCTCATTACATATACACACACGGACAACCTCCATGAGGACCCAATAATACCGGCGGGCTCGCCGCTCAGAATCCCTCTGGGGTTCCATAGCACCAGGAGACGAAACAAATCAGATCTATTAGACAAATACTTACAATACTTAGAACACCACGAATATGTATTATCTCTACTTTAAGGCTTAGCCTCCGTGGAGAATAAACGACGGGTTGAAAAAAAAAAAAAACCTAC
>QGOG01014560.1:0-15187 GCA_003313185.1 Collybia sp. MG36
AAAGTTGCAGCGATCACTGTAGCACTACGTCACTCATTTTCTTCAGGCATTCCAAGCCCACGTAGACTGTAGGGGGTGGACAACAAAGTCGCGGGTTTATGGCGTTACACAATTGCATTTTCATTGAAAGTAGGAGGTAGATTTCTATATGCGTGTGCTACAGGGTACTAATTTATGTTTGTCCTTATCAAAGCGTCATCTTGGAGATGCAACGAAAGGGAGACGTTCTGCAAGGACATCAAAATCTATATGGCCGCGTAGTTTAACGCTACAAGCATGTGGCTGCGAATGCAGGGCGTAGATATTCGCGGCGTGGGTGGGGAGAAAATAGAGGGCGATCAGATGGAAAATCGGTTTATTTCATGTTGGGCGAGGAATCCTAACTATAGTCTGGGGACTCGGGATGGGGAAGAGTCAGTAACGAAGCCTGCAGGTGAAGGTAAGATGAAAAATTATTTTCTTCTTCAATGCATTGTTTATGTATCAGCGGCGTCGCACAACAGAGGCAGAGACAAACAAGCACAAACCACTTCCCAGTAATTCACCAAACACCAACGCCAGTAGAAATGGATCAGGTTTGGACATATTTCTATGCAATTTTGAAATAATCAAACTTCTCTAGGACTCATTTAGACGTCTCCTTCAAACGCCCCGAGTTGGAGTATCTCCCGCATCAGGACCGTCCACTAGTCGCCGGTCGACCGGGATTCAAAAGTGTGGTCCGGCTCCGTATCACCTTGTTGTATGCCTAAAGTCCATGTAGAAAAACGATAGATGCCTCACAGCCTGCATTCAAACCTCGGAAAGTAAAAAAGCCCGTTGATTCAAAATACCGGGACCGCGCGGCTGAGCGGAGGGTCGGGGAAGGCAATGATTTTGCAGAGGTCAATCTCGCGTTTTCTGGTTACCGGCACGCTCATAAAGTTTAGGTAGAAGCGGTTCTCGAGGACTTCAACAGGCGAACGGCAGACGTCGGTGACAGGTCAGCGGTGAGCTACTTGTTATCAGCGCCACAAACCTACTTCATGACGTGATAGGTTGAAGCTCAGCGCAAGTACCTCGGCGGCGATGGGGACCATTCGGTTTTGGTGAAAGGACTTGATCTTGCGTTGCTGGAGCAGAACAGATCCCGCGCTGCAACAACAACAACAGAAGACGACGACTCCCTTGAGCAAGCCTTTCTCGAGGCTACTTCTGCCGCGCCGAAAAAACGAACGCGTGAGGATCTCATTCGTGAGCTGAAAGAAAAGCGGGCGGGGACAAAGCCGGAAACCGTCGTCTCTGACGTTCCGAAGACGGCAGAGGAGGAAGCACGACTGCTGGAAGAAGCAAAAATGAAGGGTAAATTCAAGCCTATTGGTTTCAAGCCCATCGGTGGCTCTATCGACGAGAAGGGGAAGAAGAAACGAGTGAAGATTGAGGGCAAAGATGGAGAGCGGAAGAAAAAGAAACGGAAAGTTCAGGTTGGAGATAGTGGCGGAGGTCCGGCCAAGAAAGAATTGGATATGATGCCTCCCCCACCTGCTGCGGCACTGGAGAGCGCTGCGCCCGTCCTGCCTCTGACCCCTGAACCGGAGCCCCCAGCAGAAGATTTCGATATATTCGCTGACGCTGGAGAATACGAAGGAATCGATATAGGAGATGACGAGGAGGACGAGGGTGATGATACATCGCGAGCACCTGAGAAAATCGAAGACGGCGAGGTACCAGCCAAGCCACATGCGTGGATACCGACTGAAGAAAACCATCATCCAAACGACATACCACCGCCTGCGCCTGCGCTTCCCTCGACTGTGGACCACCAGAAGCCCGCGGGTAATGAGGACGAAGAAGGCGAGCTGGGGCCTGACGCATCTATGCGGCTTGTTCCGCTTGCAAGTTCAGCCGTCCCTTCGATTAAAGATTTACTTGCAATCAACAGCAGCTCTGGGGGGGCTGGAAAGCGCAAAAAACGCAAGGGCAAAGGGGGCGGTCCCACTAATGAGGATAAGCCCAAAAAGATGAATTTGGAGGCCAAAGCTGACCGAGATTACAAACGGTGTGTCTGTTGTCGCATTTGCAAGAGAGGCACTCATCCAATCTTCTCAGACTCAAGTCATACACGGATAAAAAAGCGGGTGCATCGAGCGCAACATGATACGAATGTTGTTCCATGAAATCAATAATGTAACTACCCAACATCCTGGATAATGAGAGACGCAAAAATGCCTACTATGGAAGGGTAGGATGTCCATTGAGTATTCTGTTGATTGTATTGGCTCGCAGGGGAGTGTCTGCGAATAGAGCGCGAACGAGTCTAGCCAATTCTTCCACATCAAAGTCCACTAGGGCACCCTCCTCAAAAAGATATCTAATATCCGCCATATTGGCCTCCTGTAACGTGCGGGTGGTTAGCCGGGTCACAAAAGTACGGATTCACGAACCAGTAATTCAGAAAGATACGAGTACTTGAGCCAGGATGGGACATAGGCAACGACAAAGGATGTCTGGAAACAAGATCAGGGGGTACTCCAAGTTGATTCGACGACTTACCTGGTCGGGATCCTGAACGAAAATACCCTCGAGAGCATTCAGAATGCGACAGAGCTCACTAAGTCGGTGCGATTCCACCTCCGGGATGTCCGGTAGCGCAAGCACGTCCCGCAAGATACGGGCAAGGGCGGCTTCTACCACAAGCCCAATAGCCGCATAGTATTTGCTCTTCGTCAAAACCCGCTAAGCTTCTTCAGCACAGGTCATGACGAGACCAAGGTTGAACGCAAACCTTCCACGTGTGTCCAACCTGCCTTATCTCTTTCAAAGCTTGGCTTACGGCCGCCTCGCACTCGTCATATCGATCTTGTTCGGTTGTGTCGAAGAATCCCTTTGATCCATCCCCCAATGTTGCTTCAACTGATTGGCGCTGCTTATCCTGATTGACGCAAAATCAATGCATGAGCATGTAAACTTGGGGGACTGATCATAGACGCTTACGATAGTGTCCTCGTACGAGCTGGTGGCCAGAACTTTCAGCTGATGTTTGCATTCCGCAAGCCGCTCCTGTACATGTACAGCGATATTCCTGGGAATGGCTCCCTCGATGCGCTCAACCTCTGTGCTGAGGTATAGACAGTCATTGGAAAATTGCATGCCCTTGTCCCCATCGGCGGTATCCAGTCCGAGTTTCATTGAAGATAGTGCGCGGTACAAGTCCAGAACCGATGCTGACGACTGCAGAAACGTCGCTCCGGGCACAGATCCGGACCCAGTGTGAGACGGGAAGATGTGGGACGTCATAAACTCAATTCCCTCCTTCAGAACCTCCTCAACAATGGCAACTACCTCCTTCGTTCGGCCGGATACAACATACGTCTCCTTTGGAGGGACAGCCACCGCCAATCGTGAGGGCCGTTTTGCGTCTTGAGTAGGAGCAAGGGCGGGAGTAGTGGAATTCTGGTGCGATCCAGCACTATCGGAGGCGGCGTGGCCATTCAGCTTCTTACCCTTGAACGCCATTTTCTCTAGCCGGGTGGCGGCCTTAGGAGACGCTATTGATGGAGCAGGGGCAGGGCGTGGATCCGAGCTTGTGCCGGATATCGAGGGCGATTCTGACCAGGCATCCTCCCATGCGGTCTCTTCAATAATCTCATCCATACCCGCGTTATCATCTTCATTCCACCCCCATGCGTCAGCGGGGTTAGGCTCGGCTTCGCCATTTGGTACCTCTGGATCCAGTTCTGGCTCGGGTTCAGGAATGTCGTCATCGAAGCCCCACCCATCATCAGACATAGGTTCTAGCGGAGTACGGGGCTCAACGACGGGTGAAGGATCATCAAGCCCCCAGGCATCCTCTTGACCTTCCTCCTCTTGGACCTCGTCCTCACCAGGTTGGATTGGGATAACTTCCGGCACCTTCGTGTCCGGCAAAAGCTCGGCTTCGACATGGAAGATGTTGTTAGGATTGTTGGGGGAAAGAATGAGGGCGCGCGAGCGGTCGTGAATATTCTGCCTTCTCTGACGTTCATAATGACCACTGGCTGCGTCCACCCAATTTTGGATAGGTAAGTCATTTTTTTCGTTACCCAGCACACCAACGATGTAGTGGTCTTCAAACAAGACGGCTTGTTTGCTCAGGTCCAAGAAAGCTGGTAGAAGGTGAAAGGATGAAGGGAGGTGAGGGATGAGGAGAATGTTTAGTACACTCGTTGTGATGGGTTTGCATAGGGAGCGCGTAAAGGGCCGAAGCTGGGACTCAGGCATACATGAGAATAAATGGGTGGAGAGGAAATCAAGGATCATGGATATATTGTTTAGGCGCTGGGTGAGATCTTCTGAATTGGGTGGGGATGGAACGTGTGTAAGGGCATGGTCGCCTTGCGAGGAAGTCGTTGAAACGGATAGAGGTTGTTTCAAAATGAAATCGATCAAATGGGTCGTCAAATCACGGCGCAAAGTTGTAAGATTTTGAGAGAGAGCTGTGGGCGATATTGATGCCAACACAGATGGCAGCAGTAGAATAGTGTTCGACTGTCGAACTGTCATACATGAGCTGAGTGAGTACTCACGTCAGAATATGGTAGGCACCTTGTATTGAAGACCGAATGGTTATACCAGCGGATGAAACGATAATACTACGAGCGTAGGCATCGTTCAATTGATCCTCCACACGAGATTTGGCGGCATGGAATTCACGCTACTCCTGTTAAGGGCCAGAATATCCGCGGGACATGATGCGTACCTTGAGCTCCGCGAGGATTTTTGTGCGGGCCAATGACGTGGGCGCTGCCTCTAGCAGACTCTGCAGTCCCACGCAAGATGCCACGGCTTCTGGAAGTTTTCCGGACTGTATTAATGATGTTGCGGTCCGAACCTCGTCACGACATTGTAGCAGGTGGGAGAGCGCGCCGAATTTGACGCCAGCGTCGGAGGTCTCTTGCGCGAGAGCAGCGTGTTTTGTTAAACTTCCGGTCAACGTAGGTATTAACCCGGTCTAAGATCCATATTAACTATGTTCGCCCGATGTGTGAGCCCAAACGTACCTCGGGGTCTGACAACACATGATGGAGGTTGTCGACATTACTCGATAGTAATTTCAGACGTGTCTGTACGGATTTCGAAGAGGCCAATTGCCTCTCGAATTCAGGAAGGTCCACGTGAATCCGAGCATGGATTCGTTCCTATGGATTGCGTGAGAGGTAAGCAAAAGGCAAAGTCCTGCGGCCCAAGTCCATACTTTGGTTGTTCGTATGGATTCGTCTAGTTTCGTGAGCCATGAAGCCGCCAATGACGAAGTGAGCGTTTGAGATGTGGCCACATCAATCTCTGAGAGAATTGATGAGGAGACATCCTTTGAAACCGCCTTCCTGGGGAGATGAGAGGGTATAGGAAATGCCATGACGGAAGCAAAGGCCGACTCGGTTGTGGAGGACAATATGCCACGTGCCCATTCTCTCATTCACCTCGACATGCTCGGTCCTGTTTTCCTTGTTCTTGGGACCATTGCAATTATCCACGGTCAGAATCTCTCCCCCTGTTCACCGGTATAATAAACATATCTGAATATAGCGGCCTATTCAACCTACGAACGTCAGCGTTTCAATACTTCATGCCACCAACACATTGTGTCCTAACATCCGCTTGCAGATCTTTCGTATTTAAAAGCACTCGGTAGACCAGAAGGATCGTTACCCCAGGATGTCAGCGCTTCCTATCTTTGTTTCCTATCCCCTCCTGACCGAACTTAGGTTATCCTGGAGACACTTTTGGGGCTTGTGCTGGGTATCCTAGGTGCCTCTCTCAACGCACCTCCACTAAAGGAGATAACATGGGCCAGCGAAATGCGAAAACGGTATGTCTCACTACTGCTACTCCACCACTCATATTTACACTGTGGCCAGGAACATTGATGAGATGGATTCGCGGATGGGTTTCGCCAGCTTCGTCAACCGCGGGAGAGATATGTTCTCACAATCTCCGAGCTCAAAACAACAATAGATTGAATATTTCACTCCTCGCCCGCCATGTCAGTGATTTTTGGCTAGCGGTACACCCACTCGGGAATGATGTTTAGTTGATACATGGGCCCTGGCCCCTTTGTATCTACCAAAGCTCTCAAGAGATTCTTTCGGCGACCTGCGGTGGCTTCATTTTGATCGTATGACTATTACCAACCACCTGCACCCTGAGTCAGTTACCCCATCATGATGCCCGAACTCGTTTACAAAGTCCCTGAACTGGAGCATGGCGGGTCACCTACATCCGCATCAACTCGTGATAAGTATATGAGGGGTATTTAGCCTCGGTATTTTGGTAGCTGCGGCCGTCAGACTTTGCCCCTACAATTACACATGCCTATCGACTTGCCGCCCGGGATTGTCTATTGCGCCCATCGCGCGCACAATCTGCTCCTACCTTTCGGTCTTGTTTATCTATCCAACAGATTCTTGGGACTTGATATCTCGAGCTGGTCGGCGGCCGCTGCTTATGTGCTCTGCCTTCCTGTGGCACTCGTGATTTCGGTCCTGTGGAGCGATTACAAGATCTCCAGAAAAGCTGCTGCTTATGGTGCGGTCCTACCACCACAGGTATATGATAAATGGCCTGGTGGGCTGTCGTTGCTCCTGAAATTGATCGAGAATTTCAAAAATGGCTATCCGAGTAAGTACAGATCCTGACAGATCGGGACAGTTATAACATCGGGCTACAGTTGAGACGTTTGCTGAATGGGAAAAGGAATACGGGCATATCTATAACGCAAGGGTTCTCGGAGAGAATCGAGTATTCCTTCCGATGTGGTATATGCCATCACAAACTCACCGCATCTATTCCGCCAGATTCTTGTCCTTGAGCCAGAGCACATCAAGGCTGTTTTATCCACGCAATTTGATATGTTTGAAAAAGGTATGAGAAATATCATCTTCTTTTCCTCATTAAATTGAATTACTGCCTGTAGGACCGGTCTTCTTTCGTCAAATGCATACTCTCTTTGGGACCGGAGTGTTTAATTCTGATGGTGAATATTCCGTGCTACCCCAAGAAACACGTTCTAACACTCCTCGCAAGGGGACATGTGGAAGTACATATGCCAGGCTCGCTTTTGGTTTGCTGTTGATTTGGCGGCTTCTGAATAGATTCCACCGAACCATGACCCGCCCTTTCTTTAGCAGGGACCGCATCAGCCATTTCGATATTTTTGAAAGCCATGCTATCGATGCGATAAGTCAACTCAAGGCAAGGCTCCGGGAGGGACACCCGGTCGATGTTCAAGTCCGTTCAACTTATTTCCAAATTATTGGACACTAACGATGCACAGGATCTCGCGTCTCGTTTTACAATGGATTCCGCCACTGAATTTTTGTTTGCACAGGATGTCGAATCCCTCTCCGCAGGCCTCCCATATCCACATTATTCACCACAATTCGAACCGTTGGGTTGTTCTCGTCATCCTGCCAATATGTTTGCCCATGCGTTTAACGAAGCACAAACCATCAGCGCTATACGTTCCCGATGGGGGGCCAATTGGCCATTGGCCGAATTCTGGAGAGATAAAGCCAAAGTTCACATGAAGCTAGTCCATAAGTTCCTCGACCCCATGATAGCCAAAGCCATTTCGAAGAAACGGGCTTCTGAGGGCACAAGCGACTGGTCCGGCGACCGGGAGGTGGAGGACGGAGAAAGTTTACTGGACCATTTGATCAACTACACAGACGGTAAATTCCCCCTGCGTACTTATAAACATACGCAAACCCACATGCGTTGTAGACAAAGTTGCTCTACGGGATGAGATTCTCAATATATTGCTGGCGGGCCGTGATACGGTGCGTTTGTAGATTTCTATTTATATCAGTTAACCCACCCCCCCTGCTCTGACCTACAGACCGCGAATACGATTACGTTCGCGATCTACATGCTTTCCGAGCACCCCAACATTCTGGAAAGACTCCGCGGTGAAATCATTGAAAAAATAGGGAGTTCCAGGCGCCCTACTTTTGATGACATGCGGGACTTGAAATACCTTCGTGCTTTCATCAATGGTTTGTCTCCACAATTATCATCTGACTACCAATCTCCCTGATAGCCTTCTAGAAACACTTCGGTTATATCCTTCAGTGTGAGTGATTGCGGTGGTCTGCGTGTCCATGGCGTTACTGATTGATAGGCAAGGCCATTCAATGTTCGGTATGCCGCAACTTTTGGTACGAGAGAATATTCTGACACAAATTGCAGGACGACCGTGAAAGACGCTGTCCTCCCAAATAAGCAAGGGGGTAAACCATTTTTCATTCCTGCCCACACGCGGTTTGTCCCTCTCGCCCTCAACGTAGATATGTATCGTAACTTGTGTCCCATGTCCAGAGTACCATATAGCGTGTTCCTTATGCACCGACGCGAGGACCTATGGGGACCTGATGGTACATCTTCACCCCATAAACACTATTCTCAAGACCCCACTAACGTCCCTAGTACTCGAGTTTGACCCCAACAGGTTTCTTGATGAACGTATGGGGAAATACCTGACTTCAAACCCTTTCATCTTCCTTCCCTTCAACGCTGGTCCCCGTATATGTCTTGGACAGCAGGTAGCCGCACATATCCTCCCTTAGTCGCGCACTAGCGCTCACACCTCCCAGTTTGCTTACCACGAAGTGTCCTACTTTTTGATCCGTTTGCTGCAGTCGTTTTCCTCAATTACACCCGCACCAGACGCCCAGCCGGTCGAATCTCGCCCGCCCGTCGCATGGCTTAACGGTATAGGGCCTAAAGGGAAGGATAAAATCCGGCCCAGGATACATGTTACGCTGTATGCTATGGTAACCCCTCAGCCTCCCCATTCATAATCCCCTGCTGACCCAACTACATCTAGGGCGGCTGTTGGGTCAATATGGAGGAGGTTGCAGAGACGTGAAATCTCCGGCCTGACGTTCAATTCGGCTGCGGTTGCGACACAATGTATTCTACTAAGGGACTCGGGCTGTGTATTCGTAGAATAAATTAGCAATACAACGTTGCTGTAAGAGACTTTTAGCTCAAGTTGATATGGGTACCGAGCGCAAAACTCCTGAGTGGCATCTGCGGAAACAGAGCAAGGTGCACTGCATGTGCTGACAACAAGGCTCCTGTACCAAGAACCGCGTGATGAAAATAATACTTTGGCGATCGGCAACCTAATTTTTTGGAAGTATCTGAATTCTGTTGAAACAAAGCGTCTCAAGCTGGTTGATAATTTTCAAAGATGGAACTCCCAACAACCAGAGTTTCCTCTGCATTCCCACTGACTTATAGCCTACATGCTTCATATAATCCGCGCCCAAAAATTTCATGGCTATAGGCATCAGCCATGGAAGATATCGATTACATTCTGGCCGTTGGTTTTCGTAATCGGTGATGTTGCGAGAGTGAAATCCTCGATTGACGCTCGACTTCTACGGGCGTTTAACCGGTCTCGCGGGAGTATTGCCCACACTTGTTACGGCCACCCTGGACCAGTTACGTTATAGTGATCCCGAGCTCGACTAAGTTCCGGACTAACCACCATGAAGAACACGACACGTATAGGTATTGTCTTGGGCATAAGCATTTCGTTCTTTATTGCAGAGATTGCAGGCAAGTCTGGTGGTTTTCTGGTTTACTGTCTTGTCAACCGAGCCATCACGAGACAGTCGGATTTCGCACCAAGAGTCTTGCCTTGATCGCTGACGCGGTCAGTACCAGAGTATTCGCCGCCGCTGAAGCTCATTCGCATCATCATCTTAGTTTCACTACCTCAATGTAGGTTTTCCACTCTCTAACCGGCGCAAAGTTGTAAACGTCTTTCTCGAATACAGGATATTGTTGCATAGTACGTGTTAGATAGCCTTCTCGCACCATAAAACCTGATTTTTGTACCCAGCGCCATCGCATTTGGAGCAGCCTATGTGAGCCTTGCCGCAACTGGTATTATTAGATAATTCTAATACTGTTGTATAGCTACACGACAAGGGCCAGCATGTAGGTGCCAATGCCCATCCAATCCGCCCACCTGATGGTGTCACCTCACTGTAGACTATCCGATTTACTTTTGCGTTCCATCGCGCCGAGCTTGTTGGTAAATTTGCCGTTTCCTCTCCCCTGTCACCGGAAACTCATGCCCGCGGCATAGGTGCATTTTTTAATGGAGTATTTCTTCTTGCGCTCGCTCTATCAATCTTTCTCCAATCCATCGAGCGTTTCGTACATCCGGAACCTGTCGAAACTCCAATACTAATACTAGTTATTGGGTGCATCGGGCTTACGCTTAATCTTATTAGCGCACTTGTTGTGCATGGTACAATAAATTTCTGTTGGCACTCGCACATTGCTAAAGCGCTTTGACTCTCCCCTGCCTCTAGATCACGGCGGACATGGTCACAGCCATGATAGTCAGACATCGTCGCTCACCCCTGACGGAACCGAGCTTGACCACCTGAGGGATAATATCGTAAGTCCCCCACCATTCTCTATTTTCGTGATGGCGAGCTGAACCAAAATAGCATGCTTTGCATAACCATACCCTTGACCCACCAGTTCATACACCACAGAGCAATCTTGGATTAGTTGGTGTTCTCACGCATCTGCTAGGTGACGCCGTCAATAGTCAGAATTCGTTCACCGCGTGGAATTTTCTACCGCTAACCAATGGGGTCCCAGATCTTGGGGTCATTATCTCGGCCCTCATTATTTGGAAGGTACAGAGCCCGAACCGCTTTTATGCAGACCCTGCCGTGTCCCTTGGTATCAGTTTCATTATTTTCGCCAGCGCCATCCCAATGAGTCTGTGTCTCTTGGTTAGCTTTTAGAAAAGATCCTTACTTTTTGTAGCCTTGAAGGCCGGCAGGATTTTATTGGAGGCTACCCCCTTGCATTTAGACCTCGAAAAGATCAAGGACGACCTGCTTGCGGTAGGTTTCCTATTTTCTCCGAACTACGCATCCTCAGCAAAACAGCTCCCGGATGTCCTCTCTGTGCATGATTTACATGTCTGGCACCTGTCACAATCGTATGTACATTCCGAATGCACCCCGACGATGATCTCAAAATGTAATTTGCCAGAGTGATTTTAGCGTCACTTCATGTTTGCGTGCCGTATGGAACCTCGCTCGAGCAGTGGGAAAAAACGGAGCGATACCTTCAGCATTGTTTCTCTGCCTATGGCATCAGTCATGTTACAATCTCTCCCGAGATTTTTAGAGACAACCAAATTCAGACTGACTCGAGCGAGGAAATAAAAGGATGTCGACTTCCATCACAGGATGAATTTGGATGCGCAGTGAGTGAACTGAAACGGCGGAAAACGGCTGTGTAGATACAATCACCAGCGGATTTTAAAATTCTCTCGTTCAAACTTTTATCACGACCCATTACGATCTTGTATAGAATGGAAATAGTGCTAATATACACAGCTACGTTTTGGTAGATAATTCAACTGCATTCTTGAAGGCTCCTAGCAGCGCCGTGAGTTGGATTTTCTCACTACCACCGGTTGAGAGTCTGTGTCTGAAAACACGACCAATGAATATCGGGGGGTGTGAGCAGAGGAAATTACAAACTCTGTCGTCGCAAGGTGGTCCAGGAGATAAATCTTTGCGTTCGGCTTCAATTCTATGGATTCCATGTAATCATAGGCACCAGTTAGAAGGTCTTGGAGGGCAAGGCCTCGCTCAATCTTCATGGCCGAAATCACTAGCAACTTGTCAACGAACCGACAGCACATCTATGAAACCACGCACTCTGATATGCTGTCGTGAACTCATCAGCTAGCATTGAATTGACAATCGTTTCGATATCCGATGGATGAGGGCTGCCGGTACAGTTGTATACCTCTGTTTCACTGATGAGGTCATACGCAGCATGACATGCTTGTAGGACATTCAGAGCCCGTCGCATGTCTCCCTTTGAAAGTTTGAGCAATGCCTTTTTTCCCTCGACGGTCAGCTTCACCCTTGGACGCCATCAGATGTGAATATGATTCAGATACAAGCCCTTACCTTTCGGCTTCCACGACGCTATCAAGCCGCTTCTCTACCTCTAAGATAGGTAGCGGGGAAAATCGGAAACGAGTGCATCGGCTTTGAATAGCGGGTGCAATTTTATTGACATAATTGCAAATGATGCAAAATCGAACGTTCTTTGTATATTGTTCAATGACACGACGGAGAGCCGCTTGTGCTTGCTGTGTCATCATGTCCGCTTCGTCAAGGATGATGAGCTTATAACCCTTGGAAAATAATGTCCGTGTCTCGGCAAATTGCTTGATTTGCTCGCGCACAACATCAATACCACGCTCATCTGATGCATTCAGCTGATACAAGTCACAAAGCGAGCATGTCAACTAGGCATGGTTCACTCACTTCCAGAATTTGTTTCCTATATTCCGGCCCATATATACGTCGAGCTACCGCTAGGATTGTTGAAGTCTTTCCAGTACCCGGAGGACCATAAAATAGAAGGTGGGGAAGGCGATTCTTCTCAATAAACTTCTCAACTGGTAGGGGTTTAGTTAGTTCAAGTTATAGATGTCCAGCTCCGAGACATACTTGTTGTGGTAATATCCTTGTGGGATACCACATCATCTAATGTGACTGGCCGATACTTCTCTACCCTAATCATATCATGAGTTGATGCATATGCAGCCGGACAAACCCACATACCAAGGCAAATTGTCATTGTCGTATGGGTGATCGCGGTCTACCGCTTTCCCCTTCCCCTTTGCTGCTCTGGATAAAGGCTCAACCTCTGTTATCATCTGCACATCGTCGTCACTGTCCATGGTGGTGTATTTCTCGCGTGCTTGGTGTCGGACGCGCCATAATAAATCCGTCACGCCGAACGCGACGAAACCACGTGGATGACTGATTGCTAAACCTTAACGCACAGACCATACACAGAGATGACAGAGCAAATCTTAAAATCTCTGGTCTCCCATCTCCCCTCATCAAATCCGGCTCTTGCTTTTGTCAAAGACTCCATCGTTCTTTCGTTGGACAGACGAGAGCGTCCGTGCCCTCAAGATGCAGATTTTTGTCAAGACGTGAGTACTTTTTAGAGTCCTTTCCTTTGCAATGAGTTGAGATAGTGATTCAGCCTCACGGGCAAAACCATTACACTCGAGGTCGATTCCTCTGATACCATCGATAATGTCAAGGCCAAGATCCAAGACAAGGAAGGGTAACAACCCTTTGCACCACTGTTTCTTGTCTATGTTCTCATGCGGTGTAGGATTCCTCCTGACCAACAGCGTCTGATCTTCGCCGGCAAACAGCTCGAAGATGGTCGCACCCTCAGCGACTACAATATCCAAAAGGAGTCCACTCTCCATTTGGTTCTTCGTCTTCGTGGTGGTGCCAAGAAGCGCAAGAAAAAGACCTACAACGTTGGAGCAGTTCCTACTCGATCGATCGCTACTAACCCCTTGATAGACCCCCAAGAAGATCAAGCACAAGCGCAAAAAGGTCAAGATGTCCATCCTGAAATATTATAAGGTTGATTCCGATGGAAAAATTAAACGCCTCCGTCGTGAATGCCCCAGCGCTGAGTGCGGCGCTGGCATCTTCGTGCGTCGCCCTTCCTGAGATACGGAGTGCCTGTGCTCATGAAGTATTTAGATGGCCTTCCACAAGGATCGTCAATACTGTGGCAAGTGCGGTTTGACATACACGTTCCAACCTGGAACCAAACCCCCCGTGTAAGCATGACAAGCCGGAAGTCATTACCATTAGCTATGTGCCACGTCGATAAAATATCATTCATGCCTCATCCGCCCCTACATGTCGCCTGTTAGAACCCCCTGTTTTCACACCCCCGTCGAATGATTCCTAGCACATCAATGGTGCTATAAGAAGCCGTGCCTGTGAATATGTCTTGTGTAGTACATATCTCTTCGAGCCTTCACTACCGAAAATTTCCCAACCCCCCACCCATCAGTATGGTGTCAAGCAGCAATAATCCAGTCAGCTATCTTGACCATAGTTCGATTAATCCTGACTTCCAAACCTCCCAGCGATATGAGCTGCCCGTTGACGATGTGGAAATGCAGGTATGTAGCAACTTCAAGGGAGCAATGCCTGACATCTGCATAGCGACTTTCATTGCAACACCGGATGTGGTGTCTCCTAATTGGAGGGTTATATCCCCAATCCTATAATGACACCATCCAGAACCAGTTGAAGAATCCTGCCGCCACCATCCTTGATGTTGGATGCGGTTCCGGAATTTGGTTAGCGGAAATTATCTGGCATAGTTCTGACGTTGAGTTGAACATCTCATAGGTCCATTGAAATGGCCAAGAAATTTCCGACCGCCGATGTTGTTGGTTTTGACCTTAACAAGCAGGAGTATCCGTACGACCCATTCCTAACCTCGCGTAATTCAACCTTAAACAATTCTCAGAGATGCACCATCTAATTTCAGGTGACATCACCTTGCGAGCGTAACGAACAACGGTTTCATATTCAAACCTTTATAGTTTTATTCGAGGGGATATCACCACAGACATACCTCAGTTCCGAGAGAAATTCAATCTGGTCCATTGCCGATGTGTGGCCCAGCACGTAAGTTCCGGGTCGTTCACAATCCTCTACCCCGAACAACTTTTCTAGGTACCCAATCCCCAACAGCTTGTGAAGATACTTGCGGAGTGCTTGAAACCGGGTGTGTATTCCGCGATCGTACCCGATACTCTAACTCTCTGCGGTTTGTAGGTGGGATCCTTCTTCTCGCTGATGGTGACTGGGTGGCTTTTGACGAGAGGCGAGAACCCCTTGCTCCTGTCATTTGGAGTCCCGATATACCTGAGGAGGACCAGGTTCAAAACCAGCCAGGCTTCTCATGGTATGCGGGGTGGCTGAATATGTTTGGGGAACTCACAAGGAGTCAATCCTACGAACCCGTCGGGACCCTCGTACAGCGCACTGCCCAGTTCCGAGATCAAGAAGTATTTCATTACGTGTGTCCCATAAACTGGGCTGGAGAGGGTATTGAGCACGGAGAAGAAATTGGCCAGATAATGGACATGAATATGAGAGTGGGTGGTGTCCCCCCAAGGCGTGCCGGTGGTATCTAATCCCGAATTCAGAGCTTTTTTGATGGGGGCGAGCCAGCGATGCTCAAAAGGGGGCTCCCGCCAAAACTGTTGAATATATGGAGGGAGAAATTCATGGAGGAATTGAATCAGCATGTCTACAACATTTGGCAT
>QGOG01014589.1:0-47439 GCA_003313185.1 Collybia sp. MG36
GGCCTCGGGGAGAAGGTCGGAGAGAATATTATTAACTTGAGATCTGATAACCCGTAGCTGGGTCGAGGATATGTACCCGTCTTCGAAAAACTCCAGCGACCCAATTGAGAGCGGGCTTTCGATTGTTGAGAGGGCGAACAAACTGCATAGCTTGTGGAGAACGTTCCCCGAAGGCGTGTCCTGCACACGGGGGATGGCTTCCACAAAGGCCTTCAGAACAAAATATTCGATGTGAGCCCGAGCAGCGCTAATCAACATCATCATATGCAAATTCCACGCTTTCTCCGGGCTAAGGTTCCTCTGCGTCCGTGCGTCTTGAAGGAAATCGGCACAGCTAAACGCTAGGCGCACTGCTCTATGCGAAAAGATCGCCAACTGGATTTCTGGATCCATGAAATCATCGCCTGTATTTGCCATGCATCTGTCCAGCTCGCTGCTCAGCGTATCTTTCAACCCGCCTTTGAGGTAAGCCATCGGGCTGTCAATGCTAGCACCCCGCCGTAAAGCATCCACGCATTTGACCAAATAGCGAGCCGCTTGTTGATACATGACGTAATTCTCCCCCTCCAGTGTAGCCATAGGCGTGATTACGCTCACGATTTCGGGCAGGCCTGACAAGGCCGAGTAACCGTGAGCTCCACAGCACTTCCGGGCGTCTTCGCAGCCGTCAGCGGCTATCTGTGTTGCATAGGCCTTCAGGGATGCAGTCGTAATATGCACATACGGTAAATTTCTGTGATCCCCCGCCTGTTGCTGAGCGACTAAACCGTCGTAGAGTATGTTGCATGTTTTGGCGGCAAAGACCAACGCAAACGCGCGAGACATGAGCGTCAGAAGGCGATAATGCTGCGACTTGTAATTCATGATGCTGACTTCGCCGTCCCCAGTGGCTCCAAAACCTAGATTTCCCTGCTCCCGGACAACGGAGTAACGCGTAGCGATCGTGACCGCCTGTGCAAGTTGGAATGCCACTGTCTCTATGATGACATTACGCCCATGGAGCATGGTACTGTAGGCGTGCTTCGTATGGGGTGCTTTGAGATATGTGCCATCGTGGAGTAGGCGGGCATTCCCCATCAACATGTTCATGCGTGGAACCCGAACGCGATTGAAAACCGCATAACCGTTATCTGTTCCGTTCATACCCATCTTCAAGCCTATATCACCGAGCTCGATGCCGGGAAGTGGTTTGTAATCGTCCAATGACCGCAACTGTACCATAAAGGGATGGATGCCATGATCAGCCCCACCGACAATCAGCCGGGCCATCACGATCGCATGGGAACATGAGAGCCCGAGGCCTCCAGGCCAATATTTCGTCGATGTCAAGGTAGGTGAATGGAGAATGAATTCGTCTGGGGTCATATCAAAGGTCGCCGTGGTTTCCAGGCCGCGGAGGAAGGTGCCATGGCCAAGTTCAGTTTGACAATATGTCCCAATTATTTTTCCCTGCTCGGCGAGGGGAAGCCAATAAGCTAGTTGTTCCGGAGAAGCCTGTAATTCAAGTGTGGAGATGAATAGTGCGGTGTGAAGACCCAATGGCGATGCATTTATGAGCGTGTAATGGTGTGTGGCACGATGGAATGCTTTGTGGTGATGCATGATCTCATCTTCCATGAGTACTTTGCCCTGCCGAAGCCCATTTCTGTACATTTGAGTGCGATTCATCTCGCCATATATTCTGGGGAGAACGTTTGAGTCGGATTCGCCCAGAGCTTCTTCCACCCGATGGCGAATTGTCCCCTTGCGCTGAGCAGTTCCGGGGCTGGATAAATTGGATTCTCAACTCTGGGCAGTCGGAACGTTTAGGCTGGAAATTCACCTTCCGTATATAATATATGTCATGGCCTGGGGCGTGAACGAGGCGGTTGCACGGGCTTTTGCCATTAATTCTGTCTGCCTGTTTGAGGGTGAAGATGTACTCGTGTTGCGGGTAGACATGTTCGTGGTTGATGGTGGCTTCAGGCCCCAAGCGTCCCCTTTATATTCCGACTCAACCTTCAACATAACGGGGGTGTATAGCTCAGCTGTTCACGGTAATGATACAGCCCTGCAGGAATGATCAATGACAACTGATAATTCAGATGTCAAAAAGTCTGCGCTTCGAGGGGGATCGCCCCAAGTGTCCGACCTCATTTATTCGCACCCCGGAGTCCAAACCATTTTTTAACCAGCCGTGGCTGGGTGATCTTTAGTGGGTATCAGCGTCTTGAATTAATCATGATACAGAGTAAAAACACAATAGGTTATTGCCGCATCCTCTTCGGATCGCTACCTTCCAACCCCTCGAGTCTTCCCAAAACCTCTCGCTTGGCTAGGCCCGACGCTTGCTGCAGACCCAAGCCAGGTCCACCACGCTTTGTGCTATCGGATAAACCAGCCCTGCGTTGGGTTGGTTTTCGAAATGGAATACACACAAATATGGCTAAAGGACGTACTGCATGGTGTCCGCGCTTCGCTTGAGTCCCATGCTCGATGACACATTCGGGGTTCCAGCAGGAGGTCTTGGTTGTTGCGCTTGAGGGTTCTGCTGAAGTTATTAGCGGACGTAAAGAGAACCAAGACTTGAACGAACGATGCCAGGTGGGAAACGGAAACCGCCTGCTGATGGTGCGCCGGAATGCTTGCTCGCGGGAGGTTGTGCATTTGAAGCGGGACGATTTTGAGGCCGATTCGCATTTGGATGATCGGATGATTGCTGTAGGGCGGACCCGCGACTAATCGTGTGTTGCATAAGACCACTTCCTGGATTGTTGACTGGGCGTGATTGAACTTGTGGAGTTTGTGGTTGCACTCCCACCGCAGTGTTGTTTTTAGTGGCCATTGGGCGGCCAACCATTTTCGCACTTATGGGCGAAATCTGCTCAAGAGTTAATTCTCGGTATGGCAGCTCATTTATTGAGGAGGCGAATGATTCGTCAGTCTTGATTTCACCTATTCCTTCGTCGAAATCTATGGGCCTCCCAAGATCACTCGCCTCGAAGTCGATGGCCGCAAGGATGGCGTCGTCGTCTGATCGAAAACTGAATGACATTTCGTCCTCTAGCTCAGGTAACTGCTGTACAATCGATTGAGCATTCATTTCGACAATACCTTGACCCGCAGCCGGAGCTGGCCCACGAACTTGTGCTGGAGTTGTAATAGGAGTAGGAAGTCCTGTGGGGTATACTGGTGATTTTCCCTTCGTCAATGGAGTAGTGGTAACCGCCACCCGACTCGGGATAGGAGAAGGCTTCGACACTGAGCCTCCCGCTTCCGACCGGAGGCGAGGAGGTACAGAAGAAAGTGGTTTCCCTAGCTGTTGTTCTGTTGCATGTGGGGGACGAGTGAGGGTAGCGACTGTATTGGCGTTGGCGCCATTATCATGTGCGGGACGTGCGGAAGTGCTCGATGAAGTTGGTGGAGCACCACTCCCGCTGTTTTGGGGACGGGAGGGATTTACAGAGGCACTCGATGAGGATGAAGCCACTGAAAGAGTTGCGACATTTGGTTTTGTGTCTGTAAACTCGAGGGGACGGTGAAGTTGATCTCGATCGAATTTGGCCTTGATCGAAATTCGGTGAGGCGATCACGAAACTAAGCCAAGAATACGCACAGGTGGTATTTTTATTTTGGTAACCTCTTGTGTGTATGATTTGTCATAGAGACAATTACCGAGCAGATTGCCAAAGTTGCGCAGAGCGCGCTTCAACCCATCGGTTACCGCTTCCTTCTTGCACTAGGCACGGCAGGAGGTGAAACTGAGCGCAGAAAATCGGCGCAAACAACATACTTTGTCAATCGCTGCGCCCTTGGACTTGGAATTCTCCAGCATCCCATAACCAATATCCTCATGGAACGTCCCGTCTCGGAGAGTCACCTTCATTATGGCAGTCACGCCCACAGTATATCTTTTCGACTCCTCGTTCTGGTCAATAAAATCTACTGTGAGATTAACGACACTTGAGCTCCATCCGTTGAAGCCGAAGACCTCGTTCGCGAGATTGATGATTCTCCAGCCTTCCGCATAGGTGAGCTTGGGGCCACCGCCAGGTCCGGGGCGCTGTGAAATATATTCCGGACCGAGTTTCTGATTGAGCTTCGTTTGTAAAGCCGCTATTTTGAGTGTTGTTGCTTCGGAAAGCTCATGATAAGATGATTGAGGGCTTGCGGAAAAGGCGTCATGCGAAAATGGTTGAGAAAAGCCGTGCATCGTGGGGTTGAGCGATATATTTCCATGAGTCGATAAAGAGGGTGAGTTTTGCCCAAACATGCTCGCTGGTATAGATTGCTGAGCCGATTGATAGCAGTTATCCAATATATGCCCGCTAGGATTAGCAGTCATCCAGGTTGAAATTGAGAAGTGAATATACAAGATACAGGGGCAGAGGATGGTAGTGAGAATGAGAGCGTTCTATCCGAGAATCAATGCAGTTGAGGGCCACAGCCAAGTCATGATGCATAGTGGCTGGCGCGAGTCATGATGATGTCGGTCTCACCAAACGCCCCAACATCACATGATATTGCTTTTTTTGTGACGTCAGCCACACTGTTCGTCACATCGCGTTGTTTGATCTCCATGTCCCCACCACACAACAAAGTCCTAAAATACTAAGATTTCTCCGGGGCTGCTGATAGTCTGGTAGTATATTTCCAAACACCATTCAAATCAGGATTTTAGTACTGGAAGCTTGAAAATAATAGTACGGTGAGGACATGAAGTTCAGCAATTGACGCAGCCCCCCATTCCGAGCGGCTCCCTTTTGTGTCACTCCAGGTCATTGACTCTCTAGCCCACATCATGCTGATGTAGTTGGTGCTGACTATAGGGATGTGGGTTTCCACTTCTAACTGGGTCTACGCACCACGCCTTCCCTTCCGTGACCAAGAATGCCACTGAACGCTGAGGAATTGACCTGAAGACAGTTCGTCTCCCCAGCTCGCTTTTCGGCTCGGCATTCTAGGACTTCTCGTAGGCTAGCTTTGCTTCTATTGGAGGCTCACTGAATAGCAGAGGGGCGGGGCTCAGATCACCTCCATGAGATGGTTGCCCGCTACAAAACAGCGGGAAGTCGCAATACGCAACCCAACCTAGGCTTAGCCATGAAATATAATAGATGCGGCGGTTTCCAATCCAGCATTGCTCCCTGCTCCTCTTACCGCCATTGGTCAGGAGGAGCTACACACCCCGCCGGTGAGAAACCAGGGGATGAGAAAGATACCCCGGGGCCCATCAGGACATTGGTAGGAGCAACCCACCGTACCTGTCGCAGTCTGCCGTACGGCAACGCTGACTCTGAGAAAGTGATAGGCCCCACGGAGCATTTTTGCCTGTCATTCCAAGCCCAAGGGAGTAAATAGTTCTGCCTTCAAAAAGAAGGCGGAGGTTTCAGAGGTGGCGCTGTTGGTAGGCATCCTTCACCGCATAAAGTCCCTATGCATCATTGGTTCTGGAAATATCAGTCTGGATCATACAAGACCGTCTGCAGTCACGCTGACCATTTCTCAGACTGATCGATGACTTGCACCGATGATGTCCGAAGGGCGGGGATGACAGCGAGGGCCGTTTATATATACGAGTGATGAGGTAAAATCCCAATCATCTCTGTTTCAGACCCTAGAAATCAGCCGTGTGATGAACAGCTGGTGGACGGCGCGGGAGAGACGTCGTATATTTTTGTGTAAAATTGGTTCTCATTGCTTTTAACATCAGAGATGGGCAACCAAACGCGTGGAGGCTAGGCCGAGCCCGAGGTGAAATGAGTGCGTAATACTCGTGCCGCCGGGGTGAGCTGGCCGCCTACTAGGTTTCTCCCTGAGCATTGCGGCACGAATGCCCGCATCGCAGCCAATAACCTCACCCATAGACATCCGATAGCATTTTTCGCCCCGATAGCCTTGGTAGTGTTATTAAAACAGAGCGACGTTGCCGTGATGAAGAAGCACCCACAGGATGGAGACTAGATTGTATGCCGTACTTCAGACTTCTGCGTGTAACATGGAAGCCACTGTCACCGGCGGGACCGTCACATACCTCCATATTCGTACCTCCGGGAACTCCGTAAGCGCCTACTTTCGTGCTGAGGGTGAGTGCCAACTACAATTGTAGAACGTCGCGCCACCATCAGCTTGGGAAAAAAAGCTGGAGCAAGAGAGCCATCAGGTAGGGCCAAGCCGATCCAGATGTTGTGTGTAAAGTGGCCATTATCCGAACTAAACTCACCATGTGCTCACATCTAACAGAGGTAAGTATATGACAGCGTGGGGGATGTCAGTGCAAAATCACTTCAAAGCCGTAGTTCTCGGCGCTGGAGTATCAAAGTGGGGATACGTTGAAAGGGTCAAGATTCTTCAAGCCTAAATGAGTTTCTGTGCTTCCCCGTCGGACAACGAGATCTTGGTGGGAATTATTTACCGAATGAAACCATGATAGTTGGAGAGCCTACTGAGTTGTGGTGGTCTCGCTGGGGCCAACTCAGATGCTTGGATACGCCCCATGCTTTCATCAGAAATCTGGCGTGTGCAGGCAGATTTGAGAGACAGGGGATATTATTCAACGGCTGTTTCGTTACATTTTTCGGGTGAGCCACACAGAAAAGGTTCGTGGGATGATGAGACTGACGTAGGGATTTGGAAAATCATGGATAACTATAGAGGGGGTTGTTTCTCAAACCCGAATACCAAATTCAGATCGGAGATGAGAAAAGATGCAGAGGTAGGTTTGTGATACAACACAAAATGGATATTGTACAGGTCATGACATTGAATCATCCAGTCGAGAGAGGTCTTCTTTTGCGGCAAGCAATACATCCTATCATTCAAGGTCAAAACCCATTCAAAAGAAAATAAATGAAGGCCTTCACTGTCACAAGCGCTTGTCTAGTTTCATCCTTAATCTCCTTCCATCGGCCTTCGTAAGTTCTAAGTAGTTCGTCGTAATCATCCCGCTGTCTCTGGTCGCCTCTGATGGCTGTCCTAATGAGGGCCCTCAAGACACATATCCCAGCCACCCATTCAACCTCATCCGTCTCCCACACAACATCCCTAGCCATCATCTCCGAAAGCATTCTCCCGGTGCCATACGCATAGCCGTTGTTATCGGTGTCCCGCATGTTCCCCATTCCCAACATCCCGAGCTCCAGCGCCGCGGCATGGATACGCGCCCATTGTATATGGTCCTTCCGACGCTGGCGGTCACACGCTATTCGCTGCATTTCATCCGTGATGGAAGTTGTCACAGATGAACTCTGCGTAGAGTTCCCCCGAGCTGAACCGGACGGCATATTCGGGTTCCAGATGGAATACTTGCGTATTTGCATCTGAAGGGCACGGGGACCAGCCAGGGGACCTGAGACACCAGCGTGTGCTATGGATGGAGAGAAGTAGGTGGATGCATCATAGAAACGACGTAGATACACATGAGGGTCCCGGCTAAAGGAAGTATTGGAATCAGTCGATACGGCTTCAAATAGTGCATCAATAACGCCTGTAAGTGGAGTCGGGCTGGGATTGCTGATGGTGAAATTTTGGATCATGGACGCCAATGTCGACGGGTCAACTCCCTGGAGAAACCCCTCCCGGAGAGTGGGTTTATCGAAAGAGATGCCTATAGCATGGTGGGGCGACGCTGTTGATGGAAGCGATGGAGAAATATTTCCATCAGGATGGAGGCTTGAGCTGTATTGCGTTGGTGTGATGATCGCCGTTTGTGCCGTCGTAACGGTGACGGGGCTGTCAACCTCAACAGAAGGATAGGGAATGATGGGCGGGGGGGATACATTAGCACTCCAGGTCAAGCTGGTGTGGGAGACGGAAGAGACAGCTGCGTTCAGGGAGTGGTTAACTAGCCCATTGACCACTCCCCACTACGCACCTTTTTCCGGAGTTTTTTTGGACGATCTTGGTCGGCCCTCCAATTTTCTTCTCGTTCTTCCAATTGTGTTTTTAAACCAATTGTAGATTTGCTTTCAATTTCCCTGATCAAGGTGGGTACCCCATAAGACCAAGGCCTGACATACCTCCCGGAACCGGGATTCTGATTCCTCCATTCCAAGAAATTCATCTGGTAATCCGAATTGTATAATGAAATCCGAGGCACGCTCAAGAGCAAATTTCTTTGCATCACCTCTTACTGAACCTTGGGATCTTCGCTCAAATTCGGCTAGGTTGCTATTGAGGAGATGAGCAATCAGGATTCAAAAATGGGCTAGGATTTGATCGCATTCCGCAGATAAATACCTCTTCAAAAATGAAAGCTGTTGGGCAGTGTATGACTTTGGGAGCCTGGGTTTGTGTGCCCTGGGATCGCCAGACATGGAGACGGATTGGATTCTGTAGGGCATCCCGCGCTATGGATTGAGGGGGTGCAAAACGGAAGATGCCGAGATACCTCGTGTCGCTCCTCGGATTCCGAATCTCACCCGTCATGACAACGAGTTCAGGAAAAGAAAATCCTGGTGCATTGATGCAGCCGCGGGGTGGCATAAGGATTGGGTATGTATATTAGATGTGAAAATCTATGTAATGAAAGATGGTAAGAAAGCATAAGGAAGCATTATCCCCCAGGCCTCAATTTCTAGGTTTCCGACTGACGACCAGATACATTGGGGTAAAGAGCTAGGACGGGATCTATCAGCCAAACCTCATGTAGGATTCAAGTGACGATTACCTTCTTTTGTCCACCCTCAACCAGGGACGCGGCTGCGACTTTGAGCGTCTCACCAACTTCCCAGGTGCCCTTCGGCAGGAGACCAACAAGCTCCATCAGTCGCATGGCATTGTGAGTGACCAGCTTCCCACTCCAGCTCATTCGCCACACGGTCAAATAATCCCAACATGTTTGCGCCTTGCTGATGTCACCTTCGAGCGGATAATACCATGGAACAGGATCCGGACGGTCGGCCAAATCCTCTTCGTGTTCAATTTCGAATCCGACCTTGACCAGTGCTTCACGAGCGAGGCGCAGAGGGCGCATTTCGGGAATGCCATTGCCTAGCTCAATTTGATGTGCAAGGTTTTTGTGTTCTGGGATGGACGGGTCCCAACTATCGGTCATGGCCCACTCGTACACACCGAACTGAAGAGGATACGTCAATATAAGCGACGAAATGAAAAACCGCACACTTACCACACCTCCCGGTTTGAGAACCTTCATAATTTCACCGTAGACGCCCTCCCATGTGGGAGCATGAACGGTAGCTTCAATGGCATATACTGCGGAGGAAAATGATTAGGTCACCATGTGTAAGAAAGTAACGAGTCACCCACCAGCATCGAAAGAATTTTCGCCGAACTGCTCTGAAAGCTTCATGAAATCTCCCTTGACGAATGAAACTTGGCCATCCAACCCCGCCTTTGTGGTGTACTTTCTTGCGCGCTGGATTTGGAAATCATTGTTATTCAAACCAACTATTTGAGCGTCGGAGAATTGGGCAATCTCGCGAGCAGGTCCACCAACACCACAACCGACGTCAAGCACTCGCATCCCGGGACGGAGGTTCATCTGGGCAGCCAGGTAATGCTCATGTCGCGCCAGAGAGGCCAGGAAAGCCTCTCCTTTGTAGAAACGAGAAAAGTGGAATGACTGAGCCCAGCCGTACTCATACAGCTCGGTAGCACCGTCATAATACCCTAAAGGAAATGTTAGCTGGTCGCAAATTTACTTGATAACGAAGGCGCCCACCATTTACAACTTCGGTGTAACTATCCAACCGTTTCTCATTGTCGGCACCGGCTTCCTTGTCAAGGTCCTCCTTCCAGAACTTGGTGTAGTTCTCTACTCGCCGTTCAACTCGGCCGTCGGTGCGTCCGTTTCCGTTGGCTTCTACAGATGTTGACATTGGAAGAAACACTGAAAACGATTTGAAATTAGTATAGACGAATTGAAAAGTAATTTGGTGCTAACATGGAGGGGGTGTGATGGATGAAAAACAAGGAGACAACCAGGGCACTTGGTTTGATTTTTAAAACCCTCGAAAGTGCAAAAATGGGCCGACGAAGGGTCAGAATTTTTTTCATGTTGTCGAACCATACCGTGCACGTGACTTCACTGCAGAGGCGCCTGGGCGGTGCACCAGCTCCGTAACTGGCACCACTAAGCACTTGGCGTTCATGCTCCCAATGGTGTACGCAGTTGGGGGTTTACGAGCTCCGTACGACCAGAGTTTCTATTCAATCGAACTTTTGTCCATAGAACACAATCATGGCAACCCAAAAGCCTGGGAGGTTATGCTGTGCGAAATCTGAATCACCACAGAGCGCTACTTGATAACCCAGCTCTGCTCCCACCTCTCTGTGGGAGAATCTCAGCTTGACACCGGTTTTGAGGATCTCCTTCGGTACCCCAGCACAGGTTTACACACGAATCTGCTGTATTCCCGGTCAGTACATGTCAGACGTGCGATAGTTCCCGGATATTCTTCCCTCGGCAGCGGCCTACATCCTATCCCATCTGGAGCTGCCAGTCACGCCAACACCACGGACAACTATCCGGGATGCTTCTTAATTATTGAACGGCTTCTCGTGTGGAGGCCCACACATCAACCTCTCAACATTCCAGCGACTGTGACCGGCACTCAAAGGAGGGAGCACGCTGCAACATAGTCATCTCGGAATCGCCGGCTCCTCTTGAACGAATTATTGCGAACTATGCATTTCGATCCAGCTTCGATGCCTTCGGTCGCGCACCTGTGTCTTCGCCGGCATCTCTCGTCTTCATTTTTCCGGGAACAGGGTGCGTGACGCAAGATCTTTCGACGACCTCGGATGATGATACTTAAGATGGATCATCTACTCACGACCTGGCGACTGGTGAAAGGTTACGTTAACATGGCCAGCCCTTGCTTCCTGGCTGTTGGTGATCTCCAAAATCTGCAGCTCAATCTTGGACTTTGCAGCCAGGGGGGAAGGGTGCCAATCCACTCCCGTCTCAAACGCTTTAGTTCTTATACACCCCTTCCTGTTCGCCGATTCTGTCCGACCTACCTACATTCCCTACCTCGCCCAGGGGAGCAATACCGTTATCCCGTGCCTCAACCCTTATACCCACTCCACAACTCCCCTTCCCAAAACCTCGCCCAGGACACCGAGGTTTTACGGCAGCTCAAATCGCGACATGGATCTTCGCAATCCGGGGAGTGGTTCCGCGTTCCAACTTCTAGGAGTGTGCTCTTGCTCAATCTTTCGGTCTTGTGCGGGCGAATTAGGACGCCACGTAACACCATGTTCTGGTCTTGTGGTTGTGATTGAATGAACGCCTCTTATCGTACCTCAACATCTCTGACCTGTTCCTCGTAGCATGGACTACGCCAATGGAGTTGGCAGATTGGTAACCACAATCATGTACCTAGTATCGGCCGAACTCATCAGTTTAACCTACTCGACTTACGTGCAGGGCGCTTCAAAAAGTCGATATCGCTGATAACAAGGAACGCTCATCACTGAAGGAAAAACAAACAATGGATTGCACCTGACTTTGCGCTTACTTAGTTGGTTCTGAACCACCCAACACGTCGAAGCAACATGACTTGTTGAACGTTTGCGGATTCACAAAAGACCCACATTTATCCCTGCCTCCTTGGCAGTCGGAGAATACCCGATGTGCTTCCCTTTCATAACTGTCTTGGGCCTTCTCGTTCATGTGGACACGCGCTGGATAGATGCTACAAGCTAAGCCAGTCACTATTTGCATAGTGTTCACAAACTCCCTTTCGGACAGCTGTGGAACCAATCTTTGATGGCAACCCGCGGTGGCCGTCTCAAGCCTTTCCCCCGATCAATTAACCAAATGACCAAACCGCACTGCCGCCACTATCCGTACTTGTGTCTCAGTGGACAACTGTCGCACCTTCCCAGTCATAGTCATATCGGCATCCTATATTACAATAAATTGCTCCTCGACCCATCAAACAGTCGTCGCAACCTGGGCGCCACTCCAAACTGACATTCGGCCGAAAGTCATGAGATGAGCTATGCAGTAATTCGATCAGCCGGGTTCAAAAGTGCCGATTCCGCCCTGAGATACTTGCGTCACAAACAACCGAATTGAACAGAAATAATTTCTTCCCAGCCAGCCATCACATTTTGCGGGGTGCGTAGGTAGGCGGTTTTGATAGTAAAAATAAAACAGGGATGTACCGTTTTAATTCAAGACCAGGGTTGCACCAAAACATCGTGGGGACCGGTGACCCCTGCCCCGCCTCTCGCCGCGCGAGATGGTACGGGGTTGAGAGACAAAAGATATGTCCCCGGAGCTAATTTGATTCAAGTCTTCAATAAAAATTCCCTACCCTATATTCCGAGGTTCATGCCGCTCAGTTTCGAGGAAAGGATGGAAGGGCAATGAAGGAAAGAACTGCCTAAAAAGGCAACGCAACACAATTCACTCCCCAAATATCCCTCATAACCAAGTTCCATTGTAAAATATATACCCGACTGCACAGTTATCGCGCGCTATGATTGTTGGGGCGGTGAGAATAAAATTCACAATATGGCAATGATCGCTTACCGCTTTTGTGGCAGTCGTTGCGGGTCTCCATGTGGAGGACCAGCCAGACCCGTTCCGCTGGCCGCGAACTAAGTCTGTTGCCCGGAGAGGACAGCGCTCAAGCTCTTCGGCCGAACAAGATGTCGCTTGTTCCTTGCTGACAAGTATGTCCACTCTGTGATCCAAATATACTCATCCTGTCGGATATTCCACGCTGGACCCTGGCGTCAACAATCCAGCCTGCCCCACACTGGATCTTGATTCTTGGGAGAATCCAACTCCCACTGGCGGCTGATGAAGATCACAAGGTCTTTTTTCAGATCGGCCAATTGGGGTTAACGATTCTGAGTTATCCAACAATTTGGTGAGTTTTATCACGGTTCGGTGACGTGAATGGGCGGATGGATAAATAGAACGTCAATTGGCTGTTACTCTGGAAGAGAACTCTCAGCCTCCTTCATAGCCCATATGGACTTGGAAAACAAACACACTTCGCTAACCAAGGCCTCCGACGAGAAGCTTGAATCTGTCTCGGGGTACTCTCATCAGGTCACCGACGCTGAACGCGAAGCCTTGGAGAAGAGGTTGGTCCGAAAACTCGACAACCGCATATTGCCAATCGCTTGTTTTCTCTACCTATTCGCCTGTTAGAACCTTCCTCGTTCCTGCTCGCATGTGGTGAACCTAACAATACGCAGATTTGGACCGATCGAATCTCGGTAATGCGCGTCTTCAAGGTCTCCCAGAAGATGTGTTGGGAGGTGACCACACCGGGAAATTATTTGATTGGGTGAACTCGGCATTTTTCTTCTCCTATGTAAGCTACCCGTTCAGCAATCCGTCCATGATTTGAATAGTCAATGCTAACATGAAATTTAGATTATCTTCCAAATACCGGCTACAATTGTTTCTAAACTATTTCAGCCTCGCATTTGGATGGCAGCAGCCGCTATTGGCTGGGGGTTGTCGTCGACACTCATGGTGGGCCACTACCAGTATCAATGTCAATAATATTTGACACAGATACCACAGTCCAGCGGGTTCAATTTCGCTGGTTTGATGACGGCCAGGGTTTTCCTGGGTGTGTTTGAAGCAGGTTTCGGCCCTGCAATCCCACTGTATTTCTGTACGCTTTACCACTATCTGACAACTTGATGGCTCCTGACCCTCTTACCAGCATTTTTCTATACGAAGGCTGAGATGGGCTTGCGGGTTGGTATTTTCCACTGTTGTCCAACACTGAAAAATTCTAAACTGGTTAAATTAGATGGCATACTGGTTTGGGTTTGCAGCAGTTGCTGGTGCCTTCGGGGGTGTCATAGCCTTTGGGGTTCAGCATATTCATTCTTCTGTTGAGAACTGGCGCCTCCTTTTCATAATAGAGGTATGTATGTTTATCTAAGCTAGTCTGTCCGACCTGCTCATGCGTTTTCCATAGGGCATACCAGCGATACTTCTTGGGATCGCGACGATTTTCTTCCTGCCGAACCGTCCCGAATCGACAACCTTCTTTGATGAGAGAGAACGCGCAATTGCAATTGAAAGAATGAATCGGTCCTCCAGTGGGGATACTGGAGCAGTCGTCAACGAAGGTAAAATGATTATATTTAGTTCATCATTTCTGGCACTGATGTTTTGGCAGCTCACATTGGATTGGCTTTCCGTGATTGGAGGGTAAGTAGTATCCTTGTTCATCATGGTCAGATAATCAATTGTTGATCCGAAATAGATCTACGCTGGTGGTGTCATCTACTTCGGTTTGAACTGCGCGTTGGCCTCCATTTCAGCATTCCTGCCAACTATCATCAAGACATTTGGTTTCAGTACGTACATGCCACCTTTCGACAGGCCATTCCCATCAATTCCCCTTTAGCAAGCGCTGCTGCCCAACTGCTGACCGTTCCACCATATGCTGTGGCCGCCGTTGTTCTGACATCCTTCTCGTATGCATCTGACAAACTCCAGAGCCGAGGGATATTTATGGCAATCGCCAGTGGGATAGGAGGGATTGGCTATCTGTACGCTCCGTCCGGTGATTTTCACCAATTGTGACTTATTTTTATTCAGGCTTCTGCTCACTGTTCCTTCTAACAACCACGTCCGATACTTTGCCACATTCTGCATCACGAGTGGCACGTACACAACTATTGGGATCATTATCGCTTGGTGTATGTCCTACTTTACCTGTTTGTTATCCCCCATGCTGACATTTGACAGTCGCGCACAATCTTGGATCAGAGACTAAGAAAGCCACCGGAATTCCCATGTTTATGGCTATCGGCCAATGTGGAAGTGTCCTCGGATCTCATATTTTCCCATCATTGGAGGGTCCACGTTACATGTATGTTCATTCTGATCCCACAAAACATCATGATACTCAATTGTGTGCCGGTTTCAGCAAAGGTTTTGCCAGTAAGATCCAAGAATCGGTCTCCCCGCTTCTATTCACACATTTATCCCAGTTTCATGTGCCCTTGAATTCCTGGCTGTTGTATGCTCCATCATTCTTACCGTCAGTAACCCATGGGTATCAATTCCACCTCACTTCCTAATTCTCACTCCCTACAGATTTCATATCGAATGGATAATGCCCGCCGTGATCGCCTTTATGGTAAGCCCATACCTGGTGCAAAGGTTGACACTCGCGAACTCGCCGACAAGGTAATGCGACTATAATTTGATTTCTGTAATTTGATGATCTCATCTGCGTTTGAAGGCTCCTGAATTCCGCTACGTGCCCTAGAGCTATTTTCGCGGCGGCTAGAAACACTATACCACGCTTCTCAGATTGATGTCGTGTCGCCTGGATGTATAATAATGTAGTAATTATCAATCAAATTCTCGTCGGGAATGCATGATACACTAGCCGTTCCTCAGACCACCTCCATTTTGGTTTTACCCAAATGTGAAATCATTTCGTCAGAGAAGCCGAGGTGTGCCTTCACAAGTGATGGCGGGGTCAAAGCCAACCATTGAGTGAGGGATATATCCTGGAATATGCCTATGAATTTTATCAATAAAGTGCTAGTAAATTCCCGGTAAGGGTGATAGGCGCACTAGATTGAAAGACCTCCAAAAACTTGAGTGTTGTGTTGCCAGTGTTCTCCACGTAGTGACCTGTTAATCGTGACTTAACGGAGGCTACATTGTAATAGACCCAGGCGCACCAAACGAAGGAGGTATATAGCCGATATCACCGGGCTGAGGATTGTCGGTGACATCATGCCTTGGACGGGATGATAAGAATACACACAAGAAAGTTAAATGTTCGGGCCATAGATGAAGAGGCGAAGACCGTCACTCGGGCCTGTCCAGATCTTGATGAATGTCTTGAGACCTGCGTCATCAGAAAAGAGAGAAGGCCACCAACATGATATAGCTCCACTCTGGCTGGGTGGGGTGCCACTAGAATATCGCCACGCAAGCATCAGGAGTTATTCCCCAAGCGGCGAGCGGGATACTGACATGCAACTCCCTATCTCTTCTGCATAAGCATTGGAGGGGATAGATGGTTGTAGATCCTACCTCATCCCTCCAACGGCGACCTCGACTTCAACCGCACTGATTTTCTGGGCGACTTCAAATGTCCTGGAATCGACGACTTTGATGCTACCTCCAGGCGTTTTTGTTGGCTTCACCTTTGAGAGAGGAAACGTAAAAGGATGTGGGGTATTATTCGGGATAACCAGATCAGAGTTGACATCTTCAGGGGGCGGGGAAGCTAGACCCACGTATGTTACACATGAGTTTTGGCCTCGTAGTCTCCAATGAGGTTGACCCACATGGAAAAATATAAAGTTCATTCTCTGGAATGTGATCAAATGTGGTGATATCTTGAACGCCGAAGTTCTTCGCCAAGACGCTCTTGGGAACATGCGCGAGCCAGTCGGTCAGTAGGAACGTCTCATCCTCCGAGAAAGTGCCTGAATCAAAGATGAGGAGGAACTCGGCTCCAAGTCCGGTGGTATTTTTGGCTTGGATAGAATGCGGGTTGCCAGCAGGGAAGTACCATAAATCACCTTCGCACTATAGATTATGCAGTATGAGCATCCCGTCCCTTGAAAAGGAAATTTGACGACGGACGACATCACCAACAAACACCTGTCCTTCGGGTGTGACTGTGCTAATCCTGAGGTCTCCCTACGATAATCAGGAATGGAATATTCATTCTTGGGGAGGCCACCAAATTACCTTCAACACATAGGCCCACTTGAACAAGACACCATCAGAACATGTCAGGGTAGCTAGATTGGACTAACCTCTGCCGAAGCATGCCAGTGCATTTCACTGAGTCGTGTTAGTATCAATGAAGCTATTGCAGCCGAAAATAGTCACCGGATTGCACCGGCCTCCAGCCTCATATTGACGCCTGTAATCCTCATAATCAATATCGTGTACATAGAGAATGTCTTTGGGGTTGGCTTACCGGCCAAGGAAGTAGCGCTGGGCATGTCATTAACTGGCTGACTGTTGATTGATCTGAATTACAAGACAACGATCAAATACAGACCATTTTGCTGTCGCGCCCAGCCACCTCTGGAGAGGCGATTATGGCTCAAATCAAAAGGCCATTTCATATTTGGCACTTGGCCGTTGTCTGTTGTTGGTGGGGCAAAGGTGTCAGCATTTTCTAGTTCCAACGCTTTATTTTGAGGGCCGAGGATCGTCGATCCAAGCTCCCCTCGCATAGGTTCAGGGAGAGAACCAGAATTTGGGCCCCAGAGCGGCAAATTTGGGTCTGCTCGGAGTGCATCTGGTGGAAGCTGCTTTGAGGGGTTTGCAGGCGCTGCAAGGGTAATTCCAGCCAGGTAAAATATTCCAAGGAGAGAGTATGGGGGGTACATGGTGAATACAGAGCCGGTGTTCGATTCCAGGCTATTTGAACCAACGAAGGGGATTGATATCCCCAAACCAATACGTCAAAGTAATCCAATATCCGGTCAATCCGCCTCAGCTATCAATATCATTGACAGGCTGAGAATTTAGATCACTATCGTTGTTCGCCCCACGAGATTGTGTGAGGTCACCGTTGCAGACATCCCCGGGTTCCATGGGTCATGGCCGACTCATGCCGGAAGAATTCTTGTTGTCCAAGTTCTATTCGAATACGAATCCATAGTCTAACCAGATTAATCCGGGCGTTGGGTTGCCTAGTCAGTGGCGGCTCATGGAGCTTTTCGCTTCGATAACGGAGCAGGAGTTCTGAGATATCTATATGTAGAAGGAGCACTGTCAAAAAACGCTCTTATTGGATCCAAAAGTTACCGTTAGATACTATTGAGATAGTGACGAAGGAAGCTAGTGGTCTGACAATCGTCACTCCGACTCATCAGGAGCCCGACTCCGGAGTCCGAAGACTCGGAAGAGGTTGACCATAATTTATGCCACTTGGAGGTTTCCAAGTCCTGTTCCGTGACAAACCACGGTGTGACCATAATCACGTGCATTTATCAAGTCGCATCGCTGTGGAGCCTGTGGTCTTCGGTTTGTGTTTCAGTGCACATTGCACAACATGTCTACTGATGATACTTTCCAGGATAACTTACCACCTATAGTGGATTGCGATGTTCTAGAGGCAGCGAAAGAGAATGTTCAACCCTTGGCGACCGGCCGTCGCGTAACTGCCTTGTCTGCGATCCTGTCAACACCTCACGCGCACCGCGAAGCCAAGCTTTCCGCCACTCGAAACCGGCTTCGAATTAATATTGAGCTGGCTCTGGAGGACGACGATGAAGACCTTCTTGAAGCCTATTGCCGGTTGGTGTATTGGACGGTTGAGAATTATCCACAAGGTCACAGCGCGGAATCGGGCTTGGTCGAGCTCTTGGAGGAAGCAACGAGGGTCTTGAAGGATGATAAAAATGGTCAATGGAGGGGGGAGCTGAAATACCTCAAGCTCTGGTTGCTTTATGCCAGCTATGTGGAGAAGCCGACAATCATCTACAAATTCCTCATTGCCAACGAAATCGGAACTAATTTTGCATTACTGTATGAGGAATTTGCCGCCGTCCTCGAACGGGACGGGAGGTAAGTCATCTATTTTTGTGTGGATTCCTCCTCGGCTCAGTAGAATGCAGACGAAAGGAGTCTGACGAAGCATATGCATTGGGCATTGCCAGGCGTGCGTCCCCTCTGGAGCATCTCCAAAGCCGTCATAGCGACTTTCAGAAACGGATGATGTCCTCCGCTTCAGCAACTCCAGTGGTTCCTGTGGTGCCCGTCTCGTCCAAACCGCGAGCTGTTCTCGCGAGTACCCCTTCATCATCACGACTTCCCCCAACTCGGGGTGGTGTAACCGCACCTGCCGTTCCGTCAGGATCCAATCGAGCGATGCAAGTCTTTGTTGATGATCCATCTGCCCCCGAATCGCACGGTGACCCCCCAGGGACTGCATGGCCGGAGATTGGTACACGTAAAACAAGAATCAAAGAGAACGTCCCCGAAGTAAAGAAGCTGGCTGGTACTACCCTGAAGCAAGCAGGCAGGTCGAAGCGAATCGCATCCGGAGCTAGCTCTTCTGCGTCAGCTTCTAGGATTGTACCATTTAGGGATCCAGACCCCGCGGAAATACCCCCGCCTGCCGCGTCCGTGCCCAAGAAGACACGGCCTGCTGTGGCTAAGCCTCCCACCCGTGGAATGATTACTCCCTTTGTCGACGCAGGGGGGGAGGAAACCGCTGATGCAGTTCCAGCAACACCCAAGTTCACGCCGTTCCGGGACGAGGTAGGTTCTTCAATGGTGTTGAGACCGATTATAAGCTCAGTTGTCATCCAGGCAGCGGCTAGCTCGCTTGCCCCTGTCGCACATAACCCACCCGAGACTATAATCAAACTCAAGAAAACCGGCACCAAGGCTCCCATTCCAACATCAGAAGCGGAGGAACTACGAAGGGACCCGTTGAAAAATTATGTACTGGAAGCTGGCTTTGAAGCGCCAGACGATTCGCCTTGATGTGCCTTGACCATTCCCAAATACCTCTAATCTACGACTCAATATTAATTCATTTTGGAAGTCTCTGGATTCTCATATATTACTTCACAATTGCTTCACCGGTGTCAGAACTCTTGTTTGGTACGCTCCCTGCTTGGCGAATTGATCAGTCACCTCACGACTACCAGTCTTCGCTGATCATCAATGCATCCTTAGGAAAGCCTACATTCAATATAGCTTTTCGATGTTCCGCAGGAATGAGAACGAATACGTTGCGCATGATATTCGCTGGGCGGGAAGGTTCCACGTATTCCAGCAGGCATTCCCCCTCCTGTCAATATTGGCCTTCTGAGTCTGAAGTCAGGTATTGCCCCGTAACCCCGTGGATAGCCTGAGCCACAAAAGCTGGCCGGCATGGCTTTGTCGATCCTCAGGTTTACCCTCCTCAGCAGTCTCTCATCGCCATTGAATGTGGTTTCTTGCATTCTTGATGATTCTGTTCACGCTTACGCCCTGGGCCGATGCAGCCCCGCACGGATACCAGACACCGTTCCCATCAAACGAACCTGCGGGACGTCATCTTACCGTAGATTCAGTGGCGGTAGTGGTGTGGAATGCCCCAAGCTCCTATGACCATGTTAACTCGCAGCACTTGAATGTGCTCGTGGGCAATTCTAATACGGCGGCACCGTTTGCATCAATTGAGCAGAGGTGTGTTGAAGCATTCTGATTTTTGAACAGCAGTTTCAAATCCACGATATATTGATAGACCTGATTCGACCCGATCCCCTCTCTCGGATTCACAGGCATTCCACTCAGAGTCAACGCGTAGGAACACCCGTCCAACCCTGGTGCCACCCTCTAGCAGGCCTCACCGCTGGGCACGCCGGTTAGTCATTTCTCCATCGTCGCGGTTCTTTATACTTAACTCTTCGCTCGGAAGCCGTCATCCTGTATGTCTTCATTGTTCTTTCCATCCACCTGTTGACCTCTAGGCCCTGGTTTAGTAACCTATTGTCCCAACTGGGGATAATCTTCTCACTCTGTTAGCTCCTGGCAGATCATCTTTTCAGCGGATGCTTACTGGAATTTTTGCAGACGCCAATGTGATGGAAAAACATTTTGGAGGAAAGGGATTACCGATTTTTATATGTTACGCTCAAGTTTCATGGGTAGCATTAGATCTACTAGTAGAGGGACATCATTGCCAATTGGAGCATCATCGACTTGGACAGAACCCTTCAAGACAAGGCTTCAATGTTTATTACATAAGCGGCTGATGCACACCAGGCAACTTTTGTTGAGTAACCTCTTCTTTGTCTGGCGATACGACAAAACGGCTGCCGGGGATTCGTTCTGTCCCCTCTAGAAGGTTTATCTGACACGGATTTATATTCCCACTCATCCCTCTACTTTTCCTTTACTTTTACCAAATTTCGATAATCAAGATGGACTCGGGATATGATCTACCGCCCCAAGACCACCAGGCAATTGGTCCCCACTCACACCCATACCTCCATGAACCCCTCCTTTATATAACGAATATTCCGGCATATGTATCCGACGAAAATCTTGCTGTAGCGTTCGTAACTTGCGGTCCGTTCAGGCCCAAGATTCCTCGTGATGGAACCTCAAACACACTGTCGGGGACAATCGAGTTCAAGTTTCTGGAAATGGGTGAGTTCAACATTACTAACCATTTCGTCTTGTAAAAAGCATCAGAATACTGATGAAATATTCATTCAAGCTGAAAAAGCGTTGGCAACTCTTCAATCGCGGCCCTTACCTGGACTGCAGCCACCCGTCCCTCTCGTGTTGTCACCTTATCCCCCGACGCATCCTCCAACGCCTCTACCCCCACCCTCCGCGCTCCCTCGTCTAGTAAAGCATCTACCACCAGGCTACACAGACCCTCAGTTGTATGACCTATTTAGACCATACGGTGCCTTGGCCTCGGTTCGCACACAAACACTTTTCGGTCCCGATACGGGTATGGTCGAATTTTGGAATGAACAGGATGCCCGCCAGGCGGAGGAGGATCTCCACTGCGCCGACGTTGATGGCCAAAATATTGCCGTCCAGGTTTATCAGCCCAGGAGAGCAAGTGGGAACGTCGGGGAGTTTAGCCCCAATGCGCCCAGTTTCGTTCCATCTGGATCAGTATTCTCTTATTCTAGCCAGGCAGGACCTTTGCCTCTCGTCATCCGTGAACCTAACCGATCCCTACCCTAGTATTCCCCCCCTTCTCGAGGGAGCCCATACCCTGTTCGCTCTCCTGTCCAGGCTGTGACCCCATTCGTGCATGGCCCCGGGCAACAAGTCCAGCTAGCGCCCGTAACTGGGCCGGGTTCCAACAGCCATAGTGGTCTCATTGATCCTTGTAATCTGTTTTGCAAGGTATGCAAGGTCGCTTCCCATGAAGGCGCCGAACTGATTAGCGTTAGAATTTGGATCCAGAGATCGATTCAAATGGCCTGTTCGCTCACTTCCATCAGGTGAGACTGCTCCCACCAGCTGATTCCTCCCTTCCAGATGCTGATACTTTCTAGTTTGGTCAAATTGTTAGGTGGGTCAGGGTACATAAGATTGAAATGTTCAGGTTTTCTCAATACACTTTAGTGCACGCGTCATGCGGAACGAGAATGGCGACAGTCGTGGGTTTGGGTTTGTGTCTTACCGAACGCCGGATCAAGGTAGGACTGTTCTTACAGAAAGGAGAATCCCTGTTCAGCTCATTAATTAAGCCTCCGCGGCAATGCATGCCATGAATGGTGCTCAATTAGGAAGCAAACAGGTTGTCGTTCGCCTGCATGAGCCAAAGCAGCTGCGTCAGGAGAAGTTGGCTCAGCGTTTCGGTCACAACGGTCACCCCAGAAGCTCAAGTGGAGCAACTAGTCCCACTGCCAGCGAAGTCGGGGATTACTCAGGATGGCCAAGCCCCCGCCATCCCTCCTCTTCATTAGTAGGGTCCCCAGGAAGCTACTACGAGAGACCCGATAGAGGGAGACGGGGTTCAGGGAGCTATTATAATGTGCCTTTCATTATGTTGAGTCAACAGGCTGCTTGCTAATGCTTGGTATTCTTGTTAGGCGGCGCTCTCTGGGAATCTCAATGTCCCGATGCGTTACGATGACTTGGCAGGATTATCCCCTGTTGTCAGGAAGGAGGTCCTTACAGGCGAACTCAGCCGGCGAGTCAAATCCTTAGACTTGGTCCCCGCAGATGACATCGACGTTCTTGTTGAGTCACTTGTCAACGTTAGCCTAAGCGAGGTCATTCAATGCATCGAGGATCCCTCAAAGCTTGCTGAACAAATCTCGCATGTGAAGAACAAGGTCTCGAAACGGTCTTCGCTTGACAAATCACCTTCACCCACCACCTCACAAGATTCTCGCTTGTTGGATCCGAATGCCCTCAATGCAACCGCTAGTGCCCCAGAGCACCCCTCAACCCCTATATCAGTAACAGCATCACTTACCACCCCTCCCCGGACCTCTTCGCCTTCCGGTTCCGTTCCGCCAACATCGGAACGGGAGCGTATGCATGCTGCTATCGGGAAGCTCGAATCAACTCGTCAATCTGAACTCACTGACCTACTCATGAGCCTCCCCAAGAGAGAGCGGGCGCTGTGCTTATTCAACGTGGAGGTTCTCCGCAGTAAGCTTTCGGATGCAAAGATGGTACTGGACAGTGATGACGGCGAAGAAGAGCAGCCAACTCAGTCAGCCAAACCCCAATCAGTACCTGTTACCCCTCAGGCCAAGAAAATCATACCACAAGCCGTGGAATCGCCAAAAACTCCTGCTTTATCCTCTCGAGGCCCGTCTGCCGCCTCATCTCCCCTGCCCGCAACACCAGGCAATACATCAGTGGCTCCAACCCACACAATAGCCTCACTTGCTCGATTGCCTGCCGCAGAAATAATCAGGCTGGCCAATTCTTCTTCGGCCACGGGATTACCGCTTGCCAAGCCTGATCCCCTAGTTGTACAAACAACTGATGAATTCATCGACGGTATTCTTGACAAGCCTCCTCAAATGCAGAAACAGCAGTTGGGCGATAAGTTGTAAGCCATCTCATAACCCGCCACCCGCTAGCTTAACCAATGGTAAAACGTGTTCCATTAGATTCAAGGTTATCAAATCTTTTGGTGTAAAATCAGCGGTGCGTCCCTTTTTTTCCTTCGAACACCATGACCTCATGAATTCCCCAGCCGAAAGTCACTATTGCACTTCTCGACCAAGAAGATCTCAGAGCCTTGGCCCATCTCATGAATAGCTACCCAGCCATTTTGAAGGACAAAGCTCTTGCGGTAACTATCAACAAATAGGACAATGATTGAACTGCCCATTACTCGAATAACCTACAGTCAACCACCATTGTTTTCTGATTCACGCATCTACCCTCATTGCATTACTGTTCTACTTCCCGTGTCGCCTTTGGATTTAAGTCTTCCCATATTCGTATTACAAGGATCTACCTTACCTTCACGCATTGATCGAATCGTTACGTACCGTCTCCTTCACGACTATTCACGATAGGCTAGCTTTTCTTTGCATTTACAGTTTTTCTACGAAGCTATCAGGTTACAAACCATCGACCTAAACTCCATAATTAACGTATCGTGTTCTATTCATTTCCACTTTATGGGTACCGTGTGGCAGCGTATGCTGCACATTCAGAGGGAGCTGCGCAACCAAATCACCTGCTGCGATGCAAAACTGATCGATGTTTCACTACATATAAATACCATCTATAAAGTCTTGCAAAGCTCAATCCCAATCGCAGCCCCCCAGAGATCATGTCATTCAAAAGCTCGGCTGTCTTTCCTCCAAACCCAAACACCACTCGGGGGGCATCAACCAAGCTCAGCGCGAGCAAAGATAGGATCATTTACGCAAACGGGAAAGCAGTAATCGTGCGCCCCTTTCACTTGACAATATTGAGCCCGTTGATCGATCCTTGCTAGATTCGTGACCTGAAGGCGAGTGCTGCGCGTCAGGATCTCACTGGATAGCGCTGAGCCTAGAACTCGTTCGACAGAATGGAACCGCGACCGTCTACACTGGACACACACAGAATACGAGCGTAGCGCGCATGTCACCATCCGGATATTATTGCGCATCGGCTGATGTCAGTGGCACTGGTGAGCCTTGGAAAATGATACTTGTGGGGTCGCTAAGACCGTAGAACATCAGTTCGAGTGTGGGACACGGTTGGCACAGACCAAATACTGAAGGGAGAATATAAAGTGTTATCAGGGCGGATGTATAACTTCAATTTGACTGCAGACAGAGGTCACCGCTAACATTATCCGAGTGTAGCAATGACCTCGAATGGGATGGGGAGAGCAAGAGGATCATTGCGGTTGGAGATGGGAGGGATAAGTGAATCAAACCGGGTTGAATCTTACAGGCATATTCTTACCTTCTTATTTTCAGGTATGGCCACGCTTTCATGATGGACACTGGTTCATCCACTGGAGAAGTTAGCGGGCATTCCAAGGTGAATTTATTGCTTAAATCTCCCATCGAAACTCCCTCTCACCGTTTCTGTGCCGCAAAGGCCATCAACGCAGTCGCCATCCGCAGCCAGCGACCGTATCGCGTGGCAACCGCTAGTGACGACGCCTCAATCATATTCCACCAGGGTAAGCCATAATCGAATCCTACAACCTTTGGTCGGTATCACTAGCGAGCTGCCCCCTTGCTCAGGCCCACCATATAAATTCGACAAGGTAATTATCGTCAAATCTCAGCGCATACTTCCTTCCCAACGCATGGATCTTTAATCGCACTAGTCTATCAGAACGCACACGAAATTTGTGCAGGACGTCCGATACGCGCCGTCGGGCGACCATTTTGCCAGTGTTGGATCGGATGCAAAGGTTTTCGTTTATGATGGTAAAACGGGGGATACCTCTGGAGAGATGTCCAGCAACCCCCATACCGGAAGCATCGTAGGTGCATTTCAGGATTTTCATAATGGTTTGTCTGATATCCCAAAGATGGCATGCTCTTGGAGCCCTGACAGCAAGTCGCTTGCGTCCGCGTCGGCGGATTGTACGGTGAAGCTCTGTAAGCTGAACAAACCCGATTCCACTCCTGAACTATAATCAAACATTCGCTCAGGGGATGTAGAAACGCGTAAAGCGACAACCACATGGAAGCTGGGCGCGGGCGTTAATCACCAGCAGCTCGGGGTTGTGTGGGCAAATGAACAAGCCATCACTTCCCTATCATTATCGGGCTATCTAAATGTATTTGACCCAAGGGTGGGTGACAAACCCACTCAAGTATTCCAGGCATGTTTGGTCCAAGTAGTCAGTTTTGAAATGAATGCTGACATTGATTTAGGCGCCTCAAAAGAGTATCACAGCGGCAACACCAATCGCTAATGGTACATTCATTGTTGGGACAGCTGATGGACGGACGTTCTCGTATTCAGCAGAGGGAGAATCGGCCAGTCTCGAAACGAATGGACATTTGAATCTTGTTTCTGGAATGGCAGTGTCCGCCGTGGACGGAAACGTCGTTTCTATTGGCTACGACGATCGTGTGCGTGAAATCGACAGTGCATCCAAAGGATTTTCGTCAGTGCACCCCGGAACTCTCCGCAGCAGTTATTCTAATTGAGGTTCAGCGAAGTTTCATTCCCAGCTGCATCCCAGCCCAGATCAGTTGCCGTGGCTGGTGATTCAACAATATTCCTTGCTGAAGTTGGGGGTATCGAAGCTGTTAGGTCAAATCAGCAGGTCCTTTTCCAAACGCCAAAGTACACGCCCTCCGCTGTGTCAGCCTTCAAATCTACGATCGCAATCGGTGGGGAGGTAAGTCGCCCCCTTCGATTCGGGTGGAACAAATTAAAGGCGTTGATAGGACGGCAAAGTTCGCCTAAATGAGTGGGACGGCAAGACACTAACGGAGGCCGCGGTGTTCGAGGACAACAGAGCGGTGATATCTGCGTTAGCCTTTTCTCCTGATGGAAAGCTGCTGGCATCTGGCGACGTGAGTCAAGTATAACTTCATCCTCCGCTCCGCGTTGACACAGATCAAGTCGAGCGGCAAAATTATTCTGTTTGATGTTCTGGAGAAGAAGGTCGGCCTACCATCCTCAAATATCTGAGTGCAGTGTTGCGGATGATGACACATTTCTCGCAGATAATAACCTCTCGTTGGTCCTTCCATTCAGCCCGTGTGAACACACTTTCGTGGACTGCGGATTCCCTGCATTGTGCTTCCGGCTCTCTTGACACTCAGATCTATATCTGGAGCGTTGCAAAGCCGATCAAGAACATTGCAATTAAGAACGCTGGGCCGGGCGGTATCAATACCGTATTTTGGATCGATGGCAAGGGTGAAAGCAGTAAGTCGGGGCAGATAGCCAGCGCCGGCGCTGATGGCTGCGTGCATGTTTGGGACGTTGAATTTCATGGCTAACCTGATGTATATCTAATGGCGAAAAAATGTGGGATGGGCAGCCGCGACCAACGTAGCTAAGATAGGGTCTACAAGAATATATATCCATACGGGAGCACAAACGTGAGATATTTATGACATCTCCGCATCTTGGCTAGTGAGTGTCTCAGGTTGTGGCTCTGGAGCCGCGAGAGGCTCAGCATCTCCCATGAATGCATCCAATTCCTTGTCCAACTCCGCCACCGTCTTGGGCTTTTTGGGGCCATCGCGAGGTCGAGGCGCATTGGGAGCCCGTATGGGTCGGGATCGGATTGGACCAACGGCACCCCCTCTGAAGCAGTATCAGATACCATGGCTGTAGGAAGCTAGATATACATGCCTATTTGACCCCTTCACATGCGTATCATCGCGACTCAAGCGATCAAGCAGGGGGGCCTTCTGTATTCGGCTGATGAGCGAGGATGTTGGTGCACTGACTGCACGTCGTGGCTGGCGTGGTACTTGAGGTTCGTAAGTAATTGACATCGGTTGACCTATTTGAGGCATGAGAAATAGCTTCGGGATAGTGCCCATGGATGGGCGGGATGGCATGGTCATTACCCCTAGCAAGTATCCCATGCAACTGAGTCTTTGCCCGTGTTGCCTCGGCTGCCGTTTCGAACGTGACGATGGCGTTTCCGGATGATCGGCCGCTACGGTCATACTTTAATAGACACGCAAAAACCGAATGCGAATGAGCGAAGGAGTCGAAGTTGGTTTTTTCAGGTTAAGCTCTGGGCTAGTCGTACCCTGATTAATGGCTCGCGCACAAGCGTGCCTACATGTCCAAATACAAGCTGTGCAATGCTGAGTCGTGGGGGTAGCCAATGGGCGTGGATAGACGTACGCTGAGATCTTGTGGGGTGACTTCATAATGAAGGTTTGAGACGATGAGCTTATTGTTTATCACAGAGGGATGTGTCGTGGCGGGACCAGTAGGGATTCTTGGTTTCCCATTACCATTAATATCAGCCCGGGGACCTTTGGGAGCCATGTCGTGGACCCATTGAGCGTCCACATCCCCTCGAGGCACGGGGCGCTGCAAATTTCGTTGACAGTAAATTTATGCTAAAAGCACTAGTGTTGAAAGACTGACAACGTAGGGTTTGCGGTTACCACGAGTTTTGAAAGCAGACATAATTTTGGAGGATACAACGGGAGATGCGAAGAGAGAAAATGTGGTGTCGTTGAGGAGAAAAAGGTCTCAAGAGCCCCGGGCCAACGCAAATGAGATTATTCTAAGCGGAGATGGAAAATTAAGGTCTCTGCACGGACTGGACCGTCGGCCGTCTTCAACGCCTTGCACCAGATTCAATGAATCTCTCAAACCGAGTCTTACAATTATACATTTGACGGTTTCATGAGAATGTCCAAGAATTTCACACAAATGCCAAATATCAATAATCTGCCAGGTTGCAATTCCCGGCGCTCAGATGCAACAAGGGGACAAAAATCCATTCTGTGCCATGGCGATATTAGAAGGGAAGTTTCGGCGCTTTTGCGGAGCGCGACGGTTTTAATGGGTCTGGCTTTCTCCTCTTGTGATACTGGGGAGTGGAGGTTAGTTGAGGATACCAAATGGCCTGCAAATAACTCACAGCTTTATAATTCCTGACACGACGGGCCATATCCCTCATGAGTATCTTCCTCTTCTTATCCCTACCCTCTTTAAGACGCTCCCACTTATGTCCCTTGAACATCCTCTTCTTCGCAGCATACAGGCGCGTCCCAATGTCGGCCCCTGCGACGTTCTTGATGGTCATCTTGCCTTCCCAATCCACGGGGTTCATCCATACCCGCGTAAACTCTCTTTGCTTCTCCTTTATTTCTTTAGTATCGAGGCTTGTCGATATTGCATGTGCGGGCGCGAATGTACTCGGATTGGTCAACTTTGGGCCTGGAGGGAGGAGATGAACAAGACTCGATGCCTTGGCTTTCTTGACCAGTTCAGCTTGTCTACGAAGCGAGTATTTTGGCGCCGACCATTTCCCGGTTTTGGCATTCCGTTGAGGTAAAAAGGGATTCGGGAGTTGGAGGTTTGCGTCAGTTTTGGAAAGCCCCGCGTCGGTTTCGCGTGGTGCTAACGGGCCAAATCGGGCGACATGCTTAGGGAGACCCCGCAACTCGTGCAGCCTGAAGTTTTTGATAACTTGGGCCGCCATTAAGTATGGCAAGTTAATGGAGGAGGGGAAACCTGTTTTCAAATTTGGAAGTTTGTATTTGGCAATAACCCCAGTAACAAATAGTGAGTCCTCAAAACAATGAAAGTGCTGAAACGCCCGAGTTATCACTTAGTGCTGACCGCGCCTCGGCCCCAGCACCACACTGTGCATGCTGTAAAATTTCAATTTCAACGTCCAAAATCAAGATCCATGGTTTCGAGTGGTCCCGTCTTATCAGATCATTTGATCTCACTTCCTACCTCACCACCATATTCTGCAGCCATCGAGCATCCATTTCTCCAATCAGCTGCAGATGGGCTATTGAGCCGAAGCCTACTATCCCTCTGGCTATCGCAGGATCGGATTTATGCAGCCCACGCGTACCCCCGTTTTATTGGAGCCCTAATTTCCAGTATCCCCTTTGGCAAGAATTCCGGCTTCTCGCCAGATGCTGATGCCTTGAACAAGCGCATCTTGGATATTCTCGTATTCTCATTGAACAACATCCTCGCCGAGATTGAATTCTTCGAAAGTACTGCAAAGAAGTGGGGCCTGAATATATCCGATTGGAAGGAGCGAAAAGGTACCAGGGACTACACTGCCGAGATGGCGCGTGTTGGGAATAATGGAAATATTGAAGATGGACTTATATTTCTTTGGGCCATGGAAAAGGTGGGCCCGGCCGCAAAATTAGCATTGCAATAGTGATATTTGGCCACTAGGTGTACTTGGATGCTTGGACTCGTGTCCGCCATGGGTTGACTGCTGCTAGGCCTGATTCTGAGTCTGAAATCGGGGTTTTCGCGACGAATTGGAGCAGTCCCGAGTTCTCGAAATTTGTGGACGATCTTGCCAATTTAATCAATGATCTCGGAATCCAACCTGGATCGGAAACATGGGGCAGGGCCGAGAGAATTTGGGCAAGGGTTGTTGAACTTGAAGTAGAATTTTGGCCCTTGGAGGGGGAGGAGGCTTGATACAATGATAGGGTCACCACTCGGGTGCTCTTGAATAGTGTTGTTTGTTTGTCTATGGCCTTGTGGAATCAATACCCTGACGACACGACAAAATTATCCTGAGCGGCAATGAGGACCAATCTCAAAAGGTCTCGGTATGACACATGCAAATGAGGAGAAAACACTGAGTCGGTCTCCACATGCGCTATCCAGGTCAGGTCACTCCTCATCCATGGATTCAGGGCACCAGCAGACAACTTCCAGACAGCCGCGTCGAGGGAGAACACTACCAACCCTACAAGATGTTCATGAGGATTTGGGAATGAGTAATGATGAGGAATCAAGAGATAACTGGCTAGGAAAAGAACAGGCCGAGTCTCCAAAGGGGTCCCCACAGGAGCCCTCGTTTCGGTCGGGCAGCCCAACCTTCGACAGGATTGCGAGAAGCGTTCAAACGAGGTTGAATTCTCGAAGGCCAACCCCTCTCGTAGATTCAACAGCCGCGCTATCAGATTCCCCCCTTCCATCTCCATCAGGGACTCGCTGGGAAAGCCTTCGGCGACATGTGCTCCCGCCTCCCACTCAGCTTCCCGAATCGTCGACGTCGTCATTGAGTTTACCCTTGCCCCCAACGCGTAGTCAAACTCCAAAGCCTTCTCGTTTCGCACGCCTTGGCTTCCGGCAAGTGGTGGACCATGCCCGAGAGGTCGTGGTTGATGATACACGTCGGTTAGCGCACGAAATACAAAAGGCGTGTTGGTCTGCTCGAACGCCCGATGCTTCCAAATCAAAAGGAGACCGGGACCGGGACCCTACTGCTGGTGCAATGGGGTCATCTCTTCACCTGCCCTTCATAGCGTCGTCAACCCTTCCACCCGGGGCCACAGCCTCGGCGAGCATGAATTCATCAAGCAGGTGGCCTGACATCCGGAGGCCGCAATCTATGCAGTCTTTATCTTCGTCATACAAGTCACACCCATCTATTAAGCAGCTCTACCAGCTGTTAATCTACTGCTCAAGCCGCACGGCGGATGGGCTCGCGTTTTCCAAACTTCCTCATGAGGCGCAGGTCCTTTCCACCTTGATGATCCCGTTCTATAGCTCTGAAGAGGGCAGCAGAATTGAGGAAGAGCGTTGGTCTGCTCTTGAAGGTTTTGATGCTATTGTAAGGGTATGGAGCCCATCTGATGAGGTTGGTGTTCTATTCTACTCGGCTGCATTTATTCATACGTCCTTTAGCTAGAAGGCGTTGACCGGTGTGTCTGGTGTTGCAAGGTCGCATTGTTATCGCGCCCTCGAACGCGCGTCATCAAATCACTCTGGAATTTGGTGGTCCCTCAAGCCACGAGGATCCTGGTGACTACCCCTCAAAGTTTGCGGGAAATTTCTCAGTGGCTCTTCTTGCTCCTGTCATTACTTCATGTGGCCCCCGCGAATTCACTTGAGCAGGGTGAGTTGGAATTAGCGAAGGAATGTGTCACGGAAGTATGTTCCAGTACTTATGGCGAACTCGACACTGGAGCTATTGAAGAGGAATACAATGGGATTTTTTTGGAAGCTGATGAAATATCAACGATCAAGAAACTTATCATCTTGGAAGCTCTGGCGGTTTGTCTGGAGAATTGCCCAGAGGAACTTGCATGGTGGCTGATCCATAATATGATTCAGGTACTCCTTTGTTATTATTCTTTCTTGGAAAATTTTATTGATAATTTGCAGCATCATTGGCCCGAACCCCCAGGTCTTTCGCTCAGTCCTCTTTCGACCGCGATTTTGACCCGGGCCCTCCATGCATTCTGTCGAGTGTCATTAGCCCTCATTTCTAATTCACCGTCCACCAATTCTTCCAAAAAGAACCTGAATATCATCGTCCGTTTGATTCGGCTGCTGGCGATCCCCACCATTGATGTGATCGATGGAAGAACGGTCGTTGAATCCCAAGTCCTTGTCATTAGGATTGTTATACAACTTCTCAGTGAAGATGCATCAAAAACATTGGACTGGGCACAAGAGCAACTCAGTTACTGGTATCGTCAATCGTCGGGATGGAAAACCAGCATCGAAAAGTGTCTCAAGACCTTTGTGAGTAAAGTTGTTTAATGGTAGTTGTTTCTTGATTCCCGGGTGTGATAGATCACACAGGGAGAATGGTCAAACATTCCGACGCTCCTTCTGACGTTGATGCAAAGCCAACCCGAGGACATACGGAAACAATTGGTTACATTCTTCTTGCCATTGGTGGTTGATGTTCGTTTGGATATTTTTATTTCTATTTTTTGATTGTAGCATCTGCTGACATCAACTCAGAGATTAGTTGAGGATCCACCTCCATCTCCCCATCCCACTGTCACCACTTTGCTTGATACGATATCCAGATTATATCCATCAATCTTTTACAAGCCTCTATTTGCTTGCGCGACGTCAACGAAGGAGTTTTCCGTCGTCAATCACCTATGCTCCATAACGGCGGTATCGCAATTTCTCCCTGACTACTGGACGCGGGACGCAGAGATGATGTCAGTTGCGTTGATGAATGATCCAACTGGGGCAAAAGCTGCGCCTGGGACGCGCCCTGCATGGGGCATTGCTAGACTCGGACAATCAATTCTGTTGCTGGAAATTATTGGGCGCCTGCAAGCGGTGCGGAGGGTGAAAGAACAATCTTCTGCTCCTGTATGTTGAGAATTGGGTTCCTTATCTGCACTCGTTTACGCTTTGCAAGAGTTCGGATGGTCCATTCATCGATACAGCGAAGTTTGTGCTTGGTCTCGAGCTACGTGTGGGTCTTCTGTTGGAAGCCAAGGTTTGCTGCCTTGCTGTTCTGCTCGTGTCCTGACTAATGGTTGGTTTCAGGAACAAGTAGTTTTGATTCCTTATTCTCAAAGACTCCTGTTCTGCGTCTTGTTCCGCGAGATTCGCCTATTAACTCGCTCTCTCAAACTGTATGTTTCAACTTCAAGCGATTTTTATACCTGGCCGCTTATTCCCAAGAAGTGCTCCGTGGCTACCTAGGGTTCTGACATGGTTCACGGATTACCATATGGGCCATGACACAAATGATGAAGAGTTAACCACATCCGTCACTCAGATCCAAGGTTTGTACGAGGCGGCCAGAGATGGCGTTCGCTCTTCACACAAAGTATGTCTTGCCCGGAGGCTCAGACGGGGCGTTTCTCAACTAGATTTATAGCGTCGTGCAACAATAATGTTCTCCTCAACTGTGGATGAGAAGGCTCAAATCGATGGGCCAGATACAGTGCCTGATATATCTTCAACCTTTGTCGAAAGAACTCGGCTGGTTAAATCACTGTTGAAAGGATTTTCGTCCAGAGCCATGAAGTTGCTGACATCAATGTCCACACTATTGACGCCAGCTGATTATCTTCGTCTCGCCTCCATTCTATGGGATGAAGATTTCCATGAATTCGACTCTTCGACCACCACATCGGTTCGTGGGCCCTTTTGTTTTCTTTCTGCTTATCATCACTCAATCTGAACAGGTGTGCTACTTGCTGATGCAATGTGCGGAAAAGGCACCGCTTGACCTCTCGGCGATCATCGAGGTGGACCTACGAAGGTAGCAATTCCCCTACACTGCCGATACCGTACTCACCACGCAGTATAGTTCCGACCGTCTCACTAAGTTGAATGCCATCGAGAAATTGAGTACATTGTCCAATTGGAGATTCCAGATCATGTCTCAGCATATTGTGGTTGACCGTGCTCATCGCCCCTTCAAGTTGGCCCGTGGGCCCTTGCCTTTTGTGGCCACCGATATGGGCTCAAACCAATTTGTTTTGGACGAGGCTTCGGATGACTTAATCAAGGATACTGTCCCACTTGAGCTGCGAAGACGTCTGGCTGAGATCGGCTGGGCTGATGATGATGCACCTATCAACGAACGGCTGGAATGGATCAAAACGCCCATGTCTATCATACCCATCCACCAACTTAGCCGGTTGGAAGGGCTCACGACGGAGCACCACTCTCTTCCGGCTGATAACTCGGCGCCTGGGTCACCAAACCTTGCCAGCTCGGGGGAAAGGCTGGAGGATGGCGGGTTGCTACGCCGGAATTCAAGCAGTGGTGGGCCTGCTTATAACATGAAGCGGCGCGCAGTCTTTGTTCCATCGCTTGCAGGGATCTTTCAACGTCTCGCACATTTGGTTTTCGATGAAAACTTCTATGTTGCATCTGCTGCTCGCGTTGCAATTCTTGACTTGATGCGCAATGACCCAGCTCTTTTGACAAGACCTGTGCTCGACCATTTCGTGGGAGAGGAGAAGGATTTGCCCTCTGCCATCTCGACGCTTGAAGCCTTCCTTCACCTCCGGCATCTCCTCCCACCACCTATGACCCATCATCTGTTCAACAATCTTGCTGGCTTCCTCAAATTCATTGTCCGTCAAGTAGACAACAGTGACGCGCTTGCAGAATATTCTCTCACTATTCCCGCGCTGGCGAGGCTCATCACACAGGTAAACGGTATGTCAATTCGGGAAATCCGACGAGCCAAATTGGAGGCGTTCTTGATACCGTCCGGTAGCTTATGGTTTTCCCCTTCGGGCCCGATGAGCTCAATGTTCCCCACCGAACCGGAGGTCAACCCTAATCCATTTGATGGACTGCCTCCCAGTCTGGTGTCAATGACAATGATTCGCACCGCCCAAAATCTTCTGTTTGTGTCGATGCTCAAGCGCAACTCACAGGATGTTCAGCTTATCCGCAAGAATATGACGCGTGTCGTCCTTCCCTCATTGGATAGCAGCCTCAACGATGCAAATCTTGATCTCAAAGACTTCATGCCCCAGCCCCCTTCAATGAGTGTACGGGATGACCCTGCGCTTACGGCTCTATCCTTGATGTTTTCACGTAGTTACTTACTCCTCGTGGCGGAAGTATTCCGCTCCATGTCCCGGCACTTAAACGATCGCAATGAACTGGCAATTCTTGTCGACGGTTTGAATCGCGTGTTGCTCAAGCATGGCGACGATATTGGTATCGTTAGCCAGGCCCTGATTGGTACGTAAATACTGCCATTCATTCCAGCTCATCCCGAGTTCAATCATTCCGCAGCTCTAATGGTTGCGAGCACACGCTTCAAACGGCTATTTACCTCTGGGGGCGGATACACCCTTTTCATGCCGGCCGTGGTCAAAACATACACCGAATCGGAAGCCCATCCTGGTATCAAATTGGCGATAGAGTATGCCGTCAATCGATTCTACGCACTGCATCGTGAAGCATTTGTATTCCAAAGCCTTGATATCATCAGCCATGTCCTCATGCTTCGCGGGACGAATGCCGAATGGTTTGCCAAAAACATATATCATCTGTTTTTCACCTTGCGGAACAATATTCCTCCTACTGTTCCGGATGCTGCTGGGATACACAACGCTAACAGGCGTCAAGAAAAGGAGGCCTTGATTGTGACAACCGCAGAGGAGAAGCCCCAAACATTCTTGACTTTGTTGCGCCATCGCGACACGGAGGGCAGAAACCAATTTACCATTGATCTTCCGGAGGAGTACGAAACCAGCCACCTTAGGATTGACAACTTCATTCGACTCTTTCTCACTGTCATCGCTCACGACCTTTCCATCTCCCGGGCAGAGTATTTCTTGCATACTTTGCGTTTCCTTGCGCCGCATCTCTATCACTCGTGCGCTTCCGCACGATCGGTATTGCAGGAGGGCATTGATGCCTTGGGCCAGGTTCTCAGTAAGGCCTCTACCAAAATGAGGTCAACAGACCCCACCACTCGCTCAACGAATGACCTGGGAGCAACCCTCTCAAGTCTGATCTTGGAAGATCAATTATTTGACAAATCCAAAACTGCCAGCGAACCCATCTCGATGCGCATTAATTACTTGGCTTTGGTGGTTGCCTTCACGAAGGCTGGGGGCCAAATCACGCCATCTGCTTTTAACAGGCTCATCGACTTTATCAAAGGCATGTTAAAGGATTCATCCAGCGATTTGAATGAGCATGTATCTTTGTTCTTCGCCGACTTCGCGGGGGCTTCCCTCCTTTCAGAGAGTTCACCCGACCTGGATATTGTCAACAGCCGCCTTCGGGCTTTCGGGTCCATTATCAACACATACTCGACTGCATTAGATTTCACAGGAGTGTTCGAGGTGGTCTCAAAGCTTGCGAATATGGACAGATATTCAAGCAACCCCAGTTTCGCGCAAATTGTCGTTTCCCAAATATGTGCTGCCGGGCTATCTGGGGGCGAATTGGCCGCTTCCGAGAAGCGTCTGTTCACTCTATCCTACCGCAGCAGTCTAGTGACACTTCTAGCTCGATCCATTTCACTGAAATATGCCGACGTCTTGCCAGAGATTGAGAAACGGGCCCCTTCATACGAGTTCCTCCTTGGCATTGTCTTGCCAATGGTTATGACACTGAGGACCGACGCAGATTCCAAGGCGGATGGCGCTAGAGTTGAACCATGGCTCGAGAAAAACTTGGCGAGCGCTTGGATGCGGCTGTTATCATATACTTTGTCGGCGTGTCAGCCCAATCAGCGAAATCTGGGCTCTGGGTCGATCCAGGAACGGGGAAAATCTCGGTTGACACAACTGCAACAATCCGAACGCACTCGGGCGGCTGCACTCCAGGTCCTCAAGGCAATCATCACCCGAGCGGGAGTGGAACTTACGGCCTATTTGCCTGGTGTATGGAATCGCGTCGCATCCATGCTGAGGAAGACCTTAGCAGAGGGGAGTGCATTTTTTTCAATGGGTCGGAAGGATTATTCGCCAGTGCATTCTCCTTTCCATTCTCCGTTCCACTCCCCCCTACCATCTCCGAGAGCCAGTGGCCAATTTGACCCCTTTCAACTCTCGATGACAGGTGGCCACCTCGACGGTCTCCGCATGGAAGCTCTCACTCTCCAAAGCCCAAGGATAATTGATTACATGCTCTGGTCAATTTTGGAGCTATTATGTGTCTACCGCAACCCCCTTACACTCCAAATGCGGCTTTTCATGGTGGAAAAGGTTGTGGAGCTAGACCAGCACCTGCAAGTCCACCATAATGCACTCACCCCTTCATCCTCTGCTAGCGCCCGCCGCACTTCAGCTGCGGTCTTCTCGAAGCCCCGGCGTCGAACATCCGGCCTCCCATCTCCCGATGTTTCGCCCAGACTAAGTGCATCTCAGTCATCCCCCTACTTCCCCCCGTCTCCTATCCTCGATGGCGGCCGGCGAGCTGGCTATCAAAATATCTCACCATCACCATCATCGTTTGACTTCCAGGGGCCCCGCATTGTGCATCTCGGTCCAATATCCCACCCTAGTTCCTCCCCCTTCCGAGGATCAGTCTCTCCTGGGGGCACCAATATACACCCCGCAACGAAGTCAACCAAGATTCGGTCGCTAGCACTCATTAAAAAGACTTATCATCGAATACGGCTCGTCCAAACATACCTGGGCTACGAAACGCTACTCCCCATGCCCCAGCAACCGGACGTCGATGAGCTCCAGAAGGTGACCTGGACGAAGCGACAAGCATTGGACGCTATCATAATAGAAACAAAGGAACTCATCGAAGAGTTCGAGGAGTCCATAAGAGACATTGAAAACGATTTGATAACCGATATTGAACTATCACCACTTGGATAGACGATATCTTTACGGCTGTTCCCTGGTATAGAAGTGTACTACAGAAAGATTCCATGATGACGGAGCCAATGGTTATGCTAGGGGTATATTTATTTCACTGTAAAGGCATCATAATTATACAACCAAAAGAACCACAACGAGAGCTGAGACGACCATCATCGCGCCGCGAAGTTCGGTAGAAACCCCCATGATAGATTGGGCGCTGTTGAGGAGGGAGCTCTTGTTACTGAAGGCTATACTTGGCGTATTTGATGTCTGGTTGGCGCCATAGACATAAGTCGTCATGTTTGGCCCCGCTATTTGGGGGTCGGCACACTTGATAGACACGGATTTGACGAGGGCGTAAAAGTGGCCTACATGCGAGGTACAAGTTGGCGCCGGGTTGAAATAGTAGGATAAAACGTACCAGCAGAGGTGTAGTCTGGGTCATTCCAATTGATCATGCCTTGTGGGTAGGGTTGTAAATTTGGAGCTACCGCACATCCAAAAAGAGCTCACCGCCAGCCCATTGCACGGTACCTGGAGCACTCGTATTGATGCCCGCTGGCCATATCCTGCACCGGGGTAAGATGGTAAGGATCTCCTGCCGGCCAAAGAATTTTCTGGAGAGGCGTACGATAATTGAAGCCTGGAGGGTGTATTTGGGTATCGGCTGAGACCTGTGGAATCGATGTGATCCGCTTGGTTCACTATCCGAACTACTTTTCCATCGACAGAAAAGGTCATAACCTTGGGCTGCCAATCAATCTAGACAGAGAGAGTAAGCAACGATAGATGGCGATAAACATGTGGAACAGACGGTGAAGTCATGATAGTTGCTGGAGGTGTCCTGCAGGCCTTTGGACGTTTCGCCAGCGGTTTGCGCAGCTAACATTGATAAGATGTAGTAGCTGCTACGAAATTGAAAGCAGAACTCACGGATGGAGCCTTGCCAGAAGAAATTGGTCTAGCCCTGGTCAGTGGTTGCGCCAGGGAATTCCCAGTCGATCTCATCCTTGATATCGCTCATTGTAATGAATGCAGTGACCACCCCGCCCCATTTTCCGGTCTTGACTAAATATCCATATAAGCCATAGGAGTCAAGGAGTTTAGGGAGTTTGGGGACAAACGTCTTGTTGTGACGGTTCCATAATGTAGATACCGCGTCGAGGATAGGCGAGTGCCCCCGTTGGTTTGGGTAAGAAGCATCGCGAGCTCCCCGCCAGAGGAATTTGTATTCATGATGGTGCCCTTGTCAACGACCCAGTCTGAATATGGATAAGCAGGCGGATCCAGGGATTTTGCACAAAGAAATACCGTATGCAGACGCGTTCCCGTCGAAATACGTCGAATTGGTGAGAATGCGGCTATTGTCGGCAAAAGTGTGCTAGAATCTGTTTGTGGGTATCATGGAAGGAATATTGGACAGTGTTACCTACGTTTGCATCCTTGCAGATGGGGCTTGGCCTGCAAGAATTGAGGGTATTGGATGCCAGGGGGTTGCAGCCACCGAGACAGAACTTTATGCACAGCATGGGCGCTTAGTAGGCGTAAGGATCCTGTGACGTACATGATCGTCCCCACAAAATCCAAATTCGCCTAGAAAGTGGTATCGGTAGGCGGGCGCATCACATCAGAGGACTACCACACATACTGCAGCAAGGATTCGAGGCTGGACAGAGGCTTGTAGTATTGCTAAAGCCAGATTAGATGGATCACAATTCTTAGCTGGGAAGTTGCAACACAAACCATGTTATACCCTGAGCGCCAGCCCGCCCCAAAAGGGCCAACGCAGAAAGCCAAATAAACAGAAAGGGCTTCATGTCCTTTCCGACGAAGTATTCCAAAAGAATGTGGTGCGGTGGGGTACCCAAACGAAGGTGGGTGATGGAAATCAGCTGGGAGCCTCTGCTATACCTACCTCAACTTGAAGTCTTAGTTGACAAGTTAAGAGGTCTGATGGGAGCGGCGGGAGTGTGACACGTGACCTGCTGGTCGACTTGAGCGTGCTGGACAGCCCCCTCTCCCATCGCAAGTTCACGGATCCAAAAAAAAAAAAAAATGCTACGACAAGGTAATAATAATCAGAGTTATACGGTTGGGAGAAATGATTTCATTGGTGCGTCTCCGATAATACATACAGTCTCCAATTACAGACATCCAAAAGGCGACGTCGAGTCTCGGTAGTTAACATATAGTGTGACCAAAGGTTCCGAGGGGTTTTCCGGACACTGGTTCCGGAAGCCAGGGCATCCAGTGTTTACCAAGCATAGAAGTATTGGTCTTGAGCATTGTAGGACATGTCAAGGTATGGAGAATGACGGGGCGAGCAAACGTTGTGAACATTGACATGAGAACCAAAGGCTAAATCATCAGAGACAGTGGAGCCTTTGGTGTACCCTTCGATCGAGGCGGTGGAGGTGGCCCGCGACATGTTGTAGGGGTGGTGCGTATGGAAGGGGAAAGGTGGCGCGGCGAGTTGACCTTGTCGGTGCGTAGTAGAGTCGCCTGGAACTTGAGCATTCTGAGTTTCGTGTGGCGTACCCGTCTTTGAGCATGGAGATTCGGGAATGAATTTCTGTGAGGCACCAATGGAGAATGGTTTCGCCAGAGCATTTAGGGGTTTGTCCTGGCCCAAGACACCTAAGTTCCAGTTGACATCCGCAGGGGGTGGTGTTCGGATGTATCGAGCCTCGAGTTCGTAACCTGCATAGCATTGCCCTTGGAGAGATTCCTGGGCTTCTATTGCGATTTCCACGGAGGAATATTCAACGAGGGCCGTGGTACAGGTTTGGTGGGGTTGATTGACAAGCTCAAGCTTCTTGATCGGACCGTAAGGACATAATAGGGGGTGCAAATCCTGGATCTCAGAAAAAATCAGAGTGGGGAGATTCTTCACAACGAGGGTCGCGGTTGGAAAACCGTTGGGCGTTAACGATCCAGGCTCGCATTCGTGGAAATCAGTAGACGAATTTGAGGAATTGAGTTCCATATGTTCGCCATGGATATCTGAGGGCGTATGATCGAGTGCCATGGTGCGGTCCCCACCATCCAAGAAGCCTACCGGAAGATGAAGAATCAGTTGTTGTCATTTGTGAAGATGAAGCAACAAGCGGTTGACCTTGGGAACGCTGGACAACCGCCCAGGATATGTCCAGAGTACATCCTCTGAGTAGGCAATGTAAATTTAAATGCGACCAAATCAGTCTAACCTACTTGATTTGGGTTCGAGTGAGAGCAGACATGGCCCTTTCAGCCTCCTCGTGAGTGGACATGACCACAAATCCGCGCCGGCGCGATGAATTATCAACCGTTGCAAGAATTACACAATGTGAAATGGTTCCATAACGCGAGAAAATAGTTGAGAATTCGGTCCTGGGGACATCAGCTTTCGTCAATGCCATAGTGGAAGAAAAACAAACTGTGTAAGAGAAAACGGAAGACCGAGAACATAGAGGTTACGCCGACCTTCGGCCGAACACTTACTGCGAGGGGCGGGGGGATCTTGGATGGCTGTTACAACGCTGTGAGGCTCAACCATTAGTGCTGTTGAAAATTTTATGTGGGGTTGAGTTCAGTTATCATGGCGATCCGTCAGGTCATTGTCACAACAAACCCGCGTGTATGGATATGCGTGTCAGAACATTGAAATGGAGCAGGTCGTGCATGGTTGTGTGCGCATATACCTATCCATAACTGCAAAGAGAGCGGAATGTTGATCTACATACATGGGGAAACCGGCGACCACATATCCTGACAGGCGTAGAGCCCTTCTAGACAGATGAAATGATTCGAGTTGGCACATGCATTCCTACTGTACTGGATGAAACTCACGCGGCTGCATCGCGATTGAGAAATGCGATTTCCATTGAATTTTTGGTGGCGTTTCTAATGTTTGAAGCGCTGCGAACTTGACCTAAAGCGAATTCTGGGGTTCGGTCGATGTGATCGATAAATGAGATCTACCAATAAGCATATTGAACAACGCAGTGATTTCACTCTTGTTTGCTAGAAGAAAATGCCTCAATATTTGCGGGTTCTACCATGGAAGATGGACTATACCATGATCAGGAATATTATCGATTCTCACCGAGTTGGTTTGACGAAAGTTGTAAAGTGTGTTGAACGGGGCGGGCATTTCGAGAGCAGCTAGGGATCGCTTTGATTGGGCAAGATATTAGGAGAATGTTGTGTGGATGGGCAAAAGCAAGAAGAAGGTGATAAACAAAAAGTCGGGAGGTAAGCGCGTACTGTCTCGAGACAAACGCGTCGTCGACCACATAAATGGTTTCTTCTCACGCCACAGATGTGTTATCGGCACCGCGGCAAGACGTTCGCCGATATCGATGATTCCACCCAGATTCCCCACGGATCAACCCATTATCCAATAGCAAAATAGACGACTACATTTATTTAACCTTCCAAGTCCCAGTCCCCGACTGCAAGCAATCACTTCTCTCTGAGGATTTTGATCCCTTCTTTATGACAACGTAGGAGCTCGGCTGTGTTGAAATAAAGTCTCAAAGCAAATCATCAGAACTGGCTTCATCCTCAACGTTCAGCCTTCTCGGTCATGGCTACCAACGATCGGTCGTTACGCGCACCAGTCATCCCCCTGACACAGACCGTAGGTTCTTTGGTAGGCAAACAACACAAGGTGCCAACCGGATTTCCGGCGGTCGACAAATTACTTGGTGGTGGACTTTCACGAGGCCATATGCTGGAAATATCTGGTCCCCCAGGAGCACCTAAGAACCGAATTGCAGTGAGTGTAGTTCGCGCGTTTGCTGAGGCTGGAGAGCAAGTTGTCTTCGTTGGTAAATAACACCCTGTTTGAGTCGTGTCGGACCTCAGTTTCAAATTGGCAGACACGCAAAATATGATGTCCCCAGCTATGCTTCGCTCCTCGCTTCAGGGTATAGTAATTTCCACTATTACGATGAATTTATCCCGAGGTGTGACTAGGTGACTCCAACCTCGACCTTGCGCAATACGTCTCCCACGTCAACATCCACACTCTCCTTGATCTGATGACATTTATACAAAATCTCCCGTCCCTACTTGAATCATCCCCAAAGGTTTGATGGTTCAGCGCCTTTCCGCGCTTGAAGCCACACCCGTCATGATTGCCACCTAGATTGCCCTGCTGGTGCTCAACTCTATTTCGTTTCCCTTTCAATCTCTGCCTGAGATTAGTCACTCGGCAAAGGGGTATCTTCTGGACAGGATCAAGCAAGAACTCGCTGTGGCTTCCATGTCCAAAGGCTTAACAGTAAGACTCATATTGTACGATGTTCAAACCTGCTAAATCATAAATTCCAGGTAGTTTCTACGTCGCAGCTTGCAACCAAGCTGTTGAATGCTGACGGCTCGCCTGGTACCTTTAATACAAGCGCGAAAGGAGTAATGGTGCCCCAGCTCGGTAATTTTTGATGTATTATCCCCAGTAACTCATATCCATTTGTTTTCAGTGCCAGGTTACCTGCCGTTCGCTAAAGCCCATCGCGTAATTCTAATGCCCAATGGGCGGCAATCGGGGTGGGTCCCTTTTAGTTTTCCCGTCCTATCCACTTCGCCTCAGAGTTTTTCCAGTTTCGCCAAATTACTATCCTCTCCAACGTACCGACCAGAGCTGGGACCCGCACCCCGGGAGCCCTATTCGCTAGTGAGTATTGTATTGCGATGCATGGCGGTTTCCTTATCAACTGCCCAAGGATGAACCAACCGGTTCACCTCAGGGCTTGTTCAAAACCCACCTTGGGTCCGCTCATGAGAGTCTCCCATCTGCCCCTAGGCCCCCTTAGCTGCTGTGGGGCACAATCAAATCCATCGAATATGAAATCAAACCGCACATCAGTATATCGTATATAACTCGAATTTATCCGCATTTCTCTCATGGTGATAGTAAACGTAAATACTCTGATCTATATCCTAACCACCCTGATACATGCGCTCTTCGATGTCGACTGGAGTGTGATTTCTACGAGATTCTGATACCCTCGAGTAATGACATGGCCACAGCAACTTTGTGCATCGCAAACGTGCGCGGGCCGCCATCTCAAACACCCACCATTGACTTTGGTGAGATTGGATCGCGGGTACAACCTGGGCAACCTCCTATCCTTCACTGAGGGCACCTTATCGATTGCGCTCACACACAATGTTCGAGGCATTTGATTGCGAGTGTGCCCTTATCAACAAACACAGAATCTCCTATGTAGAATCTTGAATCCCTCAACCCCAGAGTGGGCGTCACAGGCTCACAGCATTCAGTCGCAAGGGCGGCATTGCCCGGGCCAATCACGAGCCGTGGACGACGCTGTTGGGTCCTTAAGAATCCTGGATCCACTGTGATCTCGGGGGTCGAGTCGGGTGATCGAGCTCGAGTCCCCCGGTAGGATTGTTGGAGGCGAACGTGCGCGCACTCACTCTGACGTGACACGACATGGATATTTGTGTTGAAGACGTCCCGTATGCCGGTCGAACGACTGCTATTTTCTGACCAAAGGTCAACCATGCCGCGGCTTGCAAAGATGTTTGAAATTCCAAGTGGGGTGAATTGATACATGAAACTCAGCGACCGCCGCATCCAAAAGGGACAACTCTTTGAAATACGGCCAAGGCACGGATCTGCACTATTGAACTTTTGACAAAGTAGACGCGATACTTGGAGGTCCACATGCTCCTTGTCATACTCAATTTATTATCAATAGAAAGCCAGGCAGTGCCAGTGGAAACTTGTCGTCGAGCTTGTTTTCTATATTTAGCCAACATATCCCAAAGTCCCCTGATCATGATCATATCTCACGTCTGCATTTTTCGGGGAAAAGCATATCGCCAAGATTGGTACCCAATAGAAGGGATTTGATGTAACATCGGCTGTTGACTCCTGACTGAACGGATATTTCAAGCGGTGATATGTACTACTTAACTAATCCCACTGCAGTGCCCACCACCCCTCTCTCCGAACTCTCGCCAACATGCCCCACGTTAAAGTCAAAACATCCACAGGCTCAGTTAATTTCCACTATACAATCTCCACACCAACGCATACCTCAGCCAAATCTATCGACAAGAAACTCCCGACGGTCATCTTTATCCATCCTGTGTACATTGCCCAGGATATATACCATCGTGAGCTAGACTGGTCCGAGGGGAGGGGTCAAACTGACAACATCCGCTAGCACAATTTTCCGATCCCCAGTTGAGGAGATTCAACCTAATTGCGATCGACTCTAGAAGCCATGGAGAGACAACTGGAAAAGTTGGCAAAAACTTCGGCCGGGTCGAAGCGGCAGAGGACATCTACAAATTTATGGTATGTAGAATTAGTCACCCGACGAACCTTGTGCCCGAATAAATTTCCTACAGGAAGCACTCAAACTACCGGCCTGCCATTTCTTTGGGATGTCGATGGGAGCCTGTATATCACTGCAGGTTGCTATCACCTACCCACAAAAGGTGCTCTCCTTGTATATGGTTTCCCCTCTCCCACTACAAGAGGTAAAGCACTCTTGGTATCTCCCTAAATGTCGCTCAATCCCCACGATAGCCCGAGGAAGTCCGGGAGGGGAGACAAGAAATTTTCGATTGTTGGGCGGAAGCCTTCAAGAATCCGAAAAAATTCGACGAATCTGCGCTTCTGGATGCGGTATATGGGGCTCTCCAGTTGGGATTCAACAGTACAGAGTCGAGTTTGATCAGCGCGTACGCCCTGAATCCTCCAAGGGTGCTGTCAGGGATACTCATATCATTTTTGACTGACAGCATGAGGGCGAGAACAATCCCACAGGCGATGCGAAACTGGCCGCCAAGCAAAATCGACGAGATGCACACCGTTTCCGTCAAATTCTTTGCCGATAGGAAACCACACCCTCGTTCATCGCTGGAGAAAATTGTTTGCCCACTCACCCTCATACAATGTTCGGGGGATATTGCCTACCCCATTCAATACGCACAAGAGTTCTTGGATGCGCTCCTAGATGCAGGAGTTAACGCACGAATGCTTGTGATCGAGGGCGCCTGTCATTTCGGCACAGTGACCCATCCGAAGGAGTGAGCCGTTTTTGTTACAGTCTTGCTGTCAACGCTTAGTTTTGGTTTTACAGGATCAACCCCATCTTCCATGACTGGGTGATCCGAAATACCAATGGGCCAGTTCCACCTGCTCCCGCACAGATCACTTCTCCATTTGAAGCGAACCTTGTCAAAGCCGGCTGGGTACAGGATGAATGCGATTCCGATTATGAAATATGATTGAACGATTTTTATGGGTCTATTTATTTGAGCGAGGATGTGTGTAGATGTTCCTTTTGCCTCAATGGACTTACCTTTGCCACTTGCACTGTCTCTTTCAATAATCCTGTCTGGTGTAACAATAAAATCCATCTTCCAATCATGCTCTCCGATGGGGATTTCATCGCCTGGGAGCACCTGCTCTCGCAATGCCAGCGCAACTGGCGACGGCCGTCAGAACCCAGAATAGATGAGAATCCATCATGCTGATGAATAAACGAACCAAGCAAAGGTGCCCTACGCCCACTTGACACGTATGATGTGAGAAAACGATCATAATAGCCTTTGCCATGCCCCAGGCGGGAATGGGACTCATCAAATGCAACACCTGGTAAACGTCCCCGCATTGGCCTCCTTGTAATACCAAGGAAACCATGACGACAGACCTGGAAGCAAGACGACATCCAGTCCGTCGTCATCGTCGAGTGCTATGTAATTTCAATTGTAGTCTGATCCTCGATCCCGGCGGGAACGTGCGCACCGGACAACCTCGGTCGGTCCTTCCAGAGATTGTTGGGTTCTTTGATGCCCCACAGTCCAACGGGCAGTGTGGTTAAATCTTCGTCATCATAAATTTTCAGAAAGTCCATTTTGCCATCCTTGGACACAATCTTTGGGACAAACAGAGTTTTGTCTAAATAACGAGCGGCGGCCAACGTCAACTTTGCATTCCAATATCAAACTTATTCTTAGGTAGCCATACCTTTGGATATGATCTCCGATACGAGGGCTGAGGTGTCAAGTTCCCTTGAAGGCATGCTTAGAAAACAACTGATGAACCGACTCCGCTGGAATGCTTCCATTGATAGAATCCGCGCGGTGACTGCTTCTGCTGATGAACAGATGAGTGATGGTATTCCCACCCGTGGCGCAGTATATACATTGCTCCTTGATGGTTGAGCTTGATAATTGTTGGAGCGTGGAAGCCATCGCCGAACGCAGCGCTTTCTTCCGAGTGGCTAGCGTCAGATGTAAACTTGCCATTGATGCTCCCAGTTGACCCAATGATCTGATGCAGATGGAAAGGCGTCAGCGCTCAATAGCCACTTTGAGTATCAGACACTATTCGTGTTCTTGTGATAAGTAGCGGAATAAGAGAGATGGTTTCGTCGTGGGAGGAGTCAGCAAAGATTGTTGTCACAAAAAAGTATGATACGGCCCGTTCCCCCGCCACAACTACATGACTGAGTCCGTTGTTTCGACCATACCTCCCACACCAACGACAGAATATAGGAGTCGCGCCCCAGAGTTTTACGGGTTTGTCGCGTGGACATCGACCTCGATAGTATTTGTTTTATATCTTCTATGGGCGCTTCTCCCCGATGAATACATCCTTCACTTCGGGGTAAGCTGGTATCCAAGTCGGTAAGCCCACTTCTTATATCCCATCGCGTTTTGTGTTATGACTAACCGCGGGTTTCGAAGTGAATGGGCCATACTTTTGCCAGCATACTCAGTCGTTATTATCATGACCACCTATTTCACGTATTCTGCGCTTGCACTCGCTGGCACACCTGCCTTCTCTGATATATCCGCTATCACTGGTCGGTTTTTTTGTTGAAGCACCCA